>PVLA01007478.1:0-103382 GCA_004027455.1 Hydrochoerus hydrochaeris | reverse complement strand
AGTGATATATGTGTACCCATGTTTATAGTGGCACAATTTGTAATAGCCAGATCTTGGAAATGACCTAAATGCCCATCAACTGAGGAATGGATAAAAAATTGTGGTACTTTTTTACAATGGAGTACTACTCAGCTATAAAGAATGATCACATTGAGATATTTATAAATAAATGGATGAAACTTGAGACCATACTCATAAGCGAAATAAATCAAACTCACATGTCTAAATACCGCATAGTCTCCCTAGTGTAACAAAAGGTAAGAGTACATAAGATTCTGTGGTAATCATGGATCCGCATTATATTGCTTTGAAGACTTATAATGTTTTCATTCATTGGTTGGAATGATTTTATTCTGTTTTATTTGACTTTATTATGTGTGATGATATGAACAGCTACTTTGAGGAAAACAAGACATTATAGCAGCCATTGCTGATTTAATATCATCTGGCTTTGAAGTCCTACCATGCTTTTGTTCTTCTATTAGCATTGCTTCTATCATGTTGTGTCCTACTCAATTTTAATATGTGTAGTAATATGAACAAATTTTTTATGGAAAATGAGATATTATAGTAGCCATTGTTCATCTTCTGTTGTTTGGTTTAGAATGCCTTGTAATAGTTTCATTCTCTTGAATGCTTTTATTCTATTTTGTTATGTTTAATATTATTTTTTGTGAAGCTATGCTCAACTATTTCAAAGAAAGATATATTATAGTAGCTACTGTTGATATCCAATTGTCTTGTTGTGAAGTGCTGTGTTGCTTGTATTGTTCTGTTCTGATCTGCGTTCTGTCCTCCTTTGTTTTATTCTCTGTAAAATAAAATTTAAAAAAATAAATAAATATAATTGATAAATCCCTACTTATCAAAAAAGGAAAGAAAATCTCAAATTCATGCAAAGGAATAAAAGATGAAATTACTACAGATCTTATAGAAATACAAAAAATCACCAATACCTGCTTTGAAAAACTTTACTCTTATAGGATTGAAAATGCAGAATTGGAAAACTTCTAGAAATAATTTTATTAAAAGCTTACCAAGAAAGACAAGCCCAGGTCCTGATGGATTAACAGCTGAATTATACTAGAAATTTAGAGAAGATTTAACTGCAATACTCCTCAAATTCTTTAATGAAATAGAAAGGGAAATAATTCTCCTCAATTCATTCCAGAAGAAAATATTACACTGATACCAAAACCCAAGAAATACCTAATGAAAAGAGAACTGCAGTACAAACTTTCTAATGCATATAGATGCAAAAATTGTGAGAAAAATGCTAGCAAATAGAAGGCATGAAATCATCAAGAAGATTATATACCATGACCAAGTGGAATTCATCCCAGGAGTGCAGGGATGGTTCAACATACACAAATCAATAAGTGTAATACACCACATCAACAGAACTAAAGACAAAAATCACATATCATCTCAATAGATGTAGAAAAAGCTTTTGATAAAACCCAGCACTCATTGATGATAAAAACCTTACAGAAAATCAAACTATATGGTCTTTACCTCAATCAGATAAAAGCCATCTATGACAAATCAACAGCCAACATCATATTAAATGGACAGAAACTGAAAGGTTTCAACCTAAAATCAGGTACAAGATAAGAATCCCACTATCACCATTCCTATTCAGTATAGTTCTGAAACATTACCCAAAGCAATTAGACAAGAAAGGGAAATAAAAACAATAGAAAAGTAAGATGAAAAATTATCATTAGTTGAAGATGACATGATACTTTACTCTGAAGATCCCAATAATTCCACCAAAACACTTTTAGATATAATAACCAAATTATATTGTGAAATAAAAGAAATTTCTCAAAAGGAAAGGACAATCTGGATGAGAAAAATTAGAAAAGAAAGGGGATATATATATATATATATATATATATGATAATTTTACTACTAATTCTATTAGTTTGTGGAAAGAAACAGAGTGCTTGTATTGTTTGATCTGTTTTTCATGGCTGTATCTTGTAATCTGAACCACTATTTTGAAGATAATAATATACAGTATAGTGATTATTAATTTTTATCATCTTGTTTTGAAATCCTATATCATTTTTATTATTCTGTTTTTTAATATCTTTAAAATAAAAAACTATAAAAATCACAGAGGCCAAATAAATAAATAAAAATAAAAAGGGAAGATTCATAGAACTGTGGTCCATTTTTGCCAATAAATGCATATATTGATCTTTGAGCATCTTTATTCTTTCTAGTTTTTCATAATCTCTCTTGAATATTTGCTGGTGTTTTCTTTTTCTTCTGGTTGAGAGCTCTTTCTCAATACTCAAGTGACTTATTAGAGATTTTTCTTTTATGAAACTAATTGTAAATTTAATATATTTTTCTGTTAAGAGAAATTTACTGTTTCTATTTTTATATAGAGTATAGAAATTAAAAACAAGTAAAATTAAGCATCTTCTCTTTTTCTAACCTATGCTTCTCTCTCCTGTGGATATATTATATCTCCCCTCTCCCCAAGGCTGCCCAGAGCAAAACAGATCATTCAGGGGAGTGGGACCATTCAAGTTTAAGAATAATAATCGTCTTAAACTATTTTTTCTGATTTGACATTTTTCAGCTATCTCAGACATGGCAGTCATCTTACAAATGTTATGAAAATCAGACATTGGTCTGATCAACACTTATAAGAAAACTATCAAGGTGTTAACAAATTTAACACATTAAGAAAACTATCAAGGTGTTAATAAATTTAACACATTTTAGGTTACAATGTGGGTCTTTGGTGTAGTAATGAGAAAGTCAACTAACAGATAATGCTCAGCTGACTAGAAAAAGCAAGAAAAACACATGGCTACATCAACCCATTAATTTTTTCTTATTATTTGTTGTGATAATTCTACTATTTAAGGCTTTCAAAATACTGTTTAGAACATAAGTTCATAATACAATTAATTCTAAGACTCATTTGATATTTAATTTGCACTCACATGCTTTTCTAATGCTAAAACTTATTTTTGGCAAAAAAGTATAACAATAGAGTTTACTATTATGCAATTAAAATCATAGTGTAAATAATTTGGAGTATCATTCTACCCAAAGAGCCATAGAGAAGATTACAGGTTTCTCAGTCAATGCAGTGACCATATCAAACAGCACAACACTAACATATTAGCCAAAGTGTTTTATTATAGCTTTTTACCTACCTATGCAACTCTGATTTAAAGTCATGCATTCTAATGTGTTTTGACAAGTAAATTGCTTGCCTTTTTTCCATGATAGCCAACCATATAAATAATGCATGCATAGTAATAGCTAGAGCAATAATGTAAAAGTCAACCATGAAGCACATGCAGCATGTTAATGATAAAAGCGTTTTAGTCTTTGAGGAAGAAAGGTGCAACCTAAAGAAAACTGACATATATGAGGCCATATATATTTTTGTCACAATGTGACAAAGATTGCATCTTTACTCCTATCTCTCTTTTCCATAGCTGTTCAATTTAGGACTTGCATAATTTTTTTTCATTGGAAATATCAGGATTCATGAAACTGCTCTGTATTGTATAAAATATTTTGCTTGAGTTATTTTATGAATGTAACATTATATAATAGCATCCTAAAAATTATAATTAAGATAATTGTACAGAAGCTAGTTTTATCCTAAACTGTGTTCTTTTCCAAATCAATCTCTCACAATAGGGATCCTCTCATATACCAAATCATAAAATGAAGCAAAAGGAAAATCATTAATAATTATCATTCTCTATATGCTATTGGGTAATTTTTGATATGCATGTCTTCCTTCTTAAAGTCTTTACCTTTTTCTTAAACTCCATGTTCTGAATTTAATTTTAATCAAAAGAATAATACACTAATATTAGCATGATTAGTATCACCGACATCAGCACCCTCATCATATCCAGAATCATTCCCCTTATCATCAACATCATCACTATTATGGTGATACATTATCATTCTATCATCATCATCTTCCTTATCAAAAGCTTGATCTTCTATGTCATTAATATGTCAAAATCAAATCAAACTCTACAGAAAATCCCACATTCTCTTTTGCAGGTCCCTAAATTTCAATATCTCTAATTCAAAGGAACCAAACCACGCTACATTTGTCAACCCACTATAACCTCCCTTCTTCCTTATTACTTATTGATCTTAGAATAGTAATATGTTTCAAAAATATTAATGTTGACAAAATTTCCAAGACAGTACAGCCAAGTAAGGCCATATGTCTGAGCTGCTGTTAGATTACAAAGAAAGAACATGATTACAAAGCTAAAGTATACTGTACTTAATGCAGTGTGACTCTTTTATCACAGGACCAGTATGTTCTAAAGTTATTTATCAAGAGTTTGGAAACAAAGATAGAAATGATCTAGATTCTGTTCACAGCAGAGCCACTACACATGAGGTGGATTTTCTGTAAACAAATAATACACTTAAATGCATTGAAATACCAAGGGAAAAGGGTTTCTTGTCAGTCCACTTGTAAAAGTCTCTAAACTCTGAATTTTTGCCTAAGAGCTTTGCCATGTTCAAGGTGAAGACTATGGAAAATTTTCCTCATTTTTACTGGAGTGAGAAACAAAGATAAATCCTTAATCATAACATTATAGAATGCTTCCTCTCCTCCACACACATATGTCTTATCACCTCATCACTAAATTTTTTATATATCACTTTCATTTCCCTATTTACACATTTTCATTTACATTGTTTGCAGCAAAACATTAAAATTCATAACAAAAGGCAAAAAGCGTGGTTTAAAGGAAAAGCACAGTATCAAAACCAGTCTCTGACTGTTCAGAAATATTGGAATTATCTGACTCATAATTTTATGTAACAATAATTAATATCTTATATTAGTACACAGATAAAATGTCTAGGGAAGAATCAAAAATGTATGTTAGAAATAAAAAGTTTTAATAGAAATAAAGCATATCGCTGATGGGTGCTGTAGTAGACCAGATGTGGTTATGATAAGAATCAGTAAGCTTGAAGAGCTGTCAATACTAACTTCCAAAAAAGAGAAGAAAAGAGAAAAATCCTTGAAAAAGTGAACAAAACACCCAACAGTTATAGAAAAAGTGAAACAGGAGACGCTATTTTAATGGGCATGTCATAGAGGAGAAAAAAAATTTGAAGCAATAATGACTACATTCTCTAGATTCATATGAGATTATAAACCAGATTGTCATAAGGATAAGAAAATACTGAGGTGGATAAATTCTAAATTTTTTATAACTAAACACATTGAAAATTTCTAATTTTATCAGCTTGAAAATAATTCAAATATAAAAATTGATAAAGTCACAATTATTTAAAACCAATAAAGTAAAATTCCAAATTAGTGAAATATAAAAGTAAAAACAAATTCATTCCAAACTAAGCAGATAAAAATTATGAAAACAAGAACAGAAATCCATGAAATTGAAATATAAAAATAAAAAATAAATAAAAAAGCATTTTATGTGGATTTTTAATCTCTAGGCAGATTAACAAAACAGAGAGAGAAAGAGATATACAGAGAGAGAAAAACAAAATCACTAATGTCAGAAATGAAATTGTTACTAATCTATTGTTTCCATAGATACTAAATATATCAAATGGAAGCACCATATATAAGTCTGTGTACACAAATTGATGCATCAATTGGTGGAAAGATTAATATCCTCAGACTTCACAAGAAAATAGTCACATAATATGGCAAAGAACTCTATTAAAATTTAAAGCAATAATAAATATTCACAAAATAGGAAATTCTACTTCCACCAAGATATGTTCATTACTAAAATCTACTGACAAATTAAAAAAAAGGAAAGATAAATAATTCATGTTTGTGGAAAGGAAGACTAGACGTTGTTGAGTTGTGAGTTCTTCCCAGCTTGTCCTAGAGATTCAATGCAGCCTCAATATCTCAAAGTTTTATCCATTAACATGTACAATTATTATACATCAATTAACCTTTCTGCATTTGACAAAAATAAGGTGATCAAGTGTTCTTGGAGTTGTATCTGTATCTTATAATATGATCCATTGATCTTTGGGTCTTTTTTTGCCAGTAGCATGCTGATTTTATCACAATACCATTATAGTATAATTTCAGATGCTCCCATATCTTGCCTTTTTTTCTCAGAATTGTTTTTTCTATCCTAGGTCTCTTCTGGACACAAATGAATTTCAGAAATGTTTTTTCCAGTTCTATGAGGTATACTAAAGGTATTTTATTTGGATTGCATTTCATCTGTAAAAATACATTGTGGGAGTATGGCCATTTTCACTATGCTAGGTCTTCCCATTCATGAGCAATGGATATTTTTCTATTTTTGAATATTGTTTTCAATCTCCTCTTTCAGAGTACTGTAATTTTCAGTGTATGGATATTTTCCTTCTTTGTTAGATTGGTTCTTGGGTATTTCATATTTTGGATGATATTACGAAAGTTACAGTTTCCTAATTTCTCTCTCATTGAATTTGTTGTTTGTGTACAGGAATGCTATTTATTTTTGAGGGGTGATTTTGTATCCAGCTACACTACAGAATTTGGTTATTAAACCTGTCAGCCTTTTGGCTGAGTTTTTGGGGTCTTCTTTGTAGAATTTCATGTTTATCAGCATTCACTAAACTAAAATTGAAATAGTACAAAGATATAAATATTAAAATAAAAACACTAAATCGATTGGAAGAGAGAAATCACAGAACTCTTGAAGACATAAGTGTAGGCAGGGTTCATGAACAAAACCAAGATGATTCTATTTGATATATTTAATATCTATGGAAATGCATCAAAGAATAAACAACTGGAATCTCCTATTAAAAACTTTGCAGAGGCATGCCTGGGGCTTGCTTATATGTAGGGCTCTCCTGCAGCCCCACCTTCTCTACAGACCACCTCAAGGCACTGAAAACTGCAGCCAGAGATATGTGGGGCTGGCCTAGACCCAGCCCCTCCTGTGACTCCCACCATCTCTGAAGATGACCTTTCAGGACCAGGGAACTCTAGCCAGAGCTCCCACCCTTTCTCCCAGAACCTTGGACTATAGTGGGTTAACTGTGCTAGCTTGAAGGGAGATTCAGGGACTGCCTCATCCATATGGAAGATCTCAGCAGGCTCCAGTCAATGCAGTAATATGCCCTTAAAGTAGAGGTGTACAGTGGGTACAGTAGTAAATACAGTAGTAAATACAGTATAGGGCCAGTAGTAAAGCTCCCTCCAACTAACTGTAAGATCTTAGTGGGTCTGACAAGAATGAAGGTGACTCCTTCCTGCACACAGAAAACATCAGGCAGAGTGTGGAGTGTGGCAATAAGGACCCCCCAACTTGGAGAAAACAAAAGGGCTTAGGAGACACACAGGCACACAATCCCACAGTAGGGCCTCAGTTAACACAAATACTACAGATGGGATTCTGTAACCTGGAATAACCTGAAGATAAGTAATAGCAGGAACTAAAAGTTGACTTACATCAATACTACTAGGCTTGACAGCTCAGGAAGAATATAAAACTCACCAAACAGGCCCTGCAGTGGGAAGTCAGGTGACTGGCCCAACTCTTCACTGTGGAACCCAGCAATTAGACAAACATCAACCTTACAATAGGACACCAAGATACATGCTACCAACAGTTGACACTAGTGGGATTGAAGGACGAAATATTAACTTGAAAGGGAACAATGGCAAAAGAAAAAAGTAAAATGCAATCTCATACATCTAGTCCACCAGGAGCAAGTACAGGAAACATTGAAATAGAGGATTTCACAAGTAACATACCAGAAATCCCTGAAAAGATAGTGACTGAAATAAAAAAAACAACTCCATGAGGCTATAGAGGAAATCAAATTAGAAGTACTCTCCCATATAAAGGTAGAAATAACAACCTTAGTAAAGGAGCTAAAGAAGAAATAGAGAAAAAAGTACAGGAGCATGGGAAACTGATTGAAACCTTGAAAGAACAATATAGAAAACATGCAGAATTCATGAAACAAACTCAAAGAGGCATCCAAGAAACAAAAAATTCTATTCAAAGTGTGCAATACCATTTAAATGAAGCTGAGGATAGGATTTCAGACTTTGAGGACAGGATCATGATTAGTGATCATGAGAGGATAGAACTATTAAAAATAACAAAGCATCATGAAGTGACAATCCAACAGCTTCAAAATGATGACAAGAGAAAAAATATAAAATTAATAGTCAGGTTTCTATGGGTAACGAAGTAACGTGGTTGCCAAGGAGTCCAAAGCGGAAACTAAGGAGCAGGCTGGCTGATGTGGCAAGAAGCCAGAGTCTCCTGATAATATAGAATATCGGTTTTGAAGGGGGGAGAGAGTTATTTTTCTCTTGACAAAACCATTTCAAGGGATTGAACTCATGACCTCACACTTGCCGGGCAGATGCTTATGCCACTGAGCTAAAACCCCTGCTGTAAGATTTAAGATACAATGTCTAGGGCAAGGCTGCCCAGAACCACCACAAAGGGCCTGCCCTGCCACCAGAACTCACTGCAAGCCCGCCTCAGGGCAAGGCTGCCCTGAACCACCACACCACCACGGTCCAGCCCTGCCACCAGGAATTCAGCAGAGGCACCCCTCAGGGATAGGCAGCCCTGAACCTCCCCCGAGGGCCTGCCCTGCCACTGGGAAAATCAGAAGATCTCAGTGGGCTCCAGTTAGTGTGAGAAAATTTGGACCTTTGCTCCCAGGTGGTGAACTTTGGACTACAGTGGATTAACTATATCGGTGTGATGAGTATACCCCTAAAATAGAGGTGTACAGGGGATAAATAGGGCCAGTAGTAAAACCCCCTACAACTAACTGTAAGACTTTGGCGTATCTGAAAAGAGTGTGTGTGATCCCCTCCTACACATAGAAAACACCAGGCAGAGTGAAAATGACAAAACGAAAAAGCAAAATGCAGTCTCAAGCATATAGTTCACCAGAAGCAAGTATAGGAGACATTGAAATAGAGGACCCCAAAAGCAACACACCAGGAATCTCTGAAAAGATAGGAGTGAAATAAAAAAACAACTGCATCAGGGTATAGAGGAAATCAAATTAGAAGTAGTCTCCCATGTAAAGATAGAAATAACAACTTTAGAAAAGAAGTTGTTGAATGCAGCTAAAGAAGAACTAGAGAAAAAAGTACACGAGCATGGAAAACTGATTGAAACTTTGAATGAACAATATAGAAAACAAGCAGAATTCATGAAACAAACTCAAACAGACATCCAAGAAACAAAAAATTCTATTGAAAGAGTGCAAAACTGCCTAAAGGAAGCTGAGGATAGGATTTCGGACCTTGAGGACAGGATCACAGTTAATGATCAGGAAAAGATAGAACTATTAAAAATAACAAAGCAGCATGAAATGACAATCCAGAAGCTTCATGATGATGCCAAGAGCAACAATATAAGAATAATAGGCATTAGCAAAAATACAATAGTCCAGGCAAATGACAGATGTAAAATACTTACAGAAATAATAGCAGAAAATTTCCCAAACATAGGGAAAGAATTTGATATGCAGATAAGTGAGGCATATAGAACACCAAACAGTCACAACCAATGTAAATCCACACCCAGACACATAATAATTAAGATCTCAGACACACAGCATAAAAACAGAATATTAAAAGCTGTCAGAGAAAAGACACAATTCACCTATCAAGGAAAGCCCATTAGGACCATGGCAGACTTCTCAGCACAAACCCTCAAGTCAAGAAGAGTTTGGAGTGAGGTATTTCAAGCCCTGAAAGAAAACAACCTTCAACCCAGACTGATGTACCCAGCAAAGCATTCATTCAAATTTAATGGAGAAACAAGATACTTCCATGAAAAAGAACAACTGAAGAAATTCATGTCCACCAAACCAACCCTAGGAAGAGTACTGAAAGACATACTAGACAGAGGTAAAAATGACCACAATCCCCAAAACAACAACAGAAAGAAACCACCAGGTAGGATATGCAATTAAATAAGAGGAAAAGCAGAAAGAAACAACTGGAACATAACATGGCAAAGTCGAGACAGTACATATCAGTGATATCCATAAATATAAATGGCCTGAATTCACCTATAAAAAGAAATAGATTGACAGAATGGATCAAGAAACAGGACCCCATAATATGCTGTATACAAGAAACATATCTGACCCAAAAGGAAACTCATAGATTAAAAGTCAAAGGATGGAAAATAGTATGCCATGCAACAGGAACCAGAAAAAAGCAGGGGTAGCTATTCTAATTGCAAAAAATGTGAACTTCAAACCTAAAACAATTAAAAGAAATGGAGAAGGTCACTACATACTTGTTAGTGGTAAAATTCAAGAGGAAGAACTAACAGTTATAAATATATATGTGCCAAATACAGGAGCACCCAACTATATAAGACAGATACTAATGGACATGAAAAACCAAATGCACAAGAACACAATTATAACAGGAGATCTTAACAGCCCATTGTCACAAAGAGATAGACCAACTAGACAAAAACTCAGCAAAGAAATAACAGAACTGAATCATACCTGTGAGCAATTGGTCTTAGTAGATGTTTACAGAGTGTTCCACCCAACCACATCAGAATACACATTCTTCTCAGCTGCACATGGGACATTCTCCAAAATAGATCATATATTATCCCATAAAACATTCTTAAGTAAATGCAAAGATATTGAAATCATACCATGCATAATATCCGACCATAGTGCACTGAAATTAGAAATTAATGTCAAAAGACATTGCAAAAATTACATAAATACATGCAAATTAAATAAGCCTTTTGAACAACCACTGGACTACAGATGAAACTAAAGAAGAAATAAAACAATGCCAACAATTCAATGAAATATAGAAACAACATACTGTAATCTGTGGGATGCAATGAAAGCAGACTTCAGAGGGAAATATATAGCAATAAACTGTCATATCAAGAAAACAGAATGAGCACAAATAAACAAGCTAAGGCTCCACCTCAAGCTTCTAGAAAAAGAAGAGCAAGCTAAACCCAAATCTCATAGAAGAGAGGAAACTGTAAAGATTAGAACAGAAATCAATGCAATTGAAATTAAAAAAACAATACAAAGAATTAATGAATCAAAAAGCTGGTTTTTTGAGAGAATCAACAAAATTGACAAACCCCTAGCTAACCTTATCAAGAGAAAGAAAGAAAAAACCCAAATTCATGCAATAAGAACAGAAAAGGGAGAAGTTACTACAAATCCCATGGAAACTCAAAAGATCATGAATACCTACTTTGAAAATCTCTACTCACATAGAGTGGAAAACATAGAGGAAATAGGCATATTTATAGAAATATATGAACTAGTAAAGCTTACCAAGAAGATATAGTAATTTTGAATAACCCAATATCAGCAATTGAACTTGAAAATGTAATTAAAAACTTACCAAGAAAGAAAAGCCCAGGTCCTGATGGACTCACAGCTGAATTCTAGAAGAAATTTAGAGAAGATTTGATGCCAATACTCCTTAAACTCTTCAATGAAATTGAGAAAAAAGCAATCCTCCCTAAATCATTCCTGGAGGCAAGTGTTACTCTGACACCAAAACCAGAGAAAGATCCAACCAAAAAAGACAATTTTGGCCAATCTCATTAATAAACATTGATGCAAAGATTCTCAACAAAATACTGGCAAATAGAATGCAGCAAATCATCAAAAAGATTATACATCATGACCAAGTGGGGTTCATTCCAGGAATGCAGGGATGGTTTAACATATGCAAATCAACGAATGTAATATACCACATCAACAGAGCCCAATATTGAGATGATTTTGACATGATCATCTCAATAGATGCAGAAAAAGCTTTTGACAAAGTCCAACACATGTTTATGATAAAAACCCTTCAGAAACTCGGAATACACGGCATCTACCTCAACCTTATAGAGGCCATCTATGACAAACCAACACCCAACATTATACTAAATGGACAAAAACTGAAAGTTTTCACTTTAAAATCAGGAACAAGACAAGGATGTCCACTATCACCACTCCTTTTCAACATAGTTCTGGAAACACTAGCCAGGGCAATCAGACAAGAGAGAGAAATAAAAGGAGTAAAGATAGGAAAGGAAAGTTAAATTATCACTGTTTGCAGATAACATGATACTCTATATAGAAGACCCAAAAAACTCCATTAAAAGACTGCTAGAGGTAATAAATTCATCAGTGTATCTAGATACAAAGTCAATGCTCCAAAATCAATAGCATTCCTGTACACAAACAAAAAACTCACTGAGAGACAAATTATGGAAATATCGCCCTTCATAATAGCATCTAATAAAATTAAATACTTAGAAATTAACCTAACAAAGAATGTAAAGCATCTCTATGCTGAAAATTATTTTACTCTAAAAAAGGAGATTGAAGAGGATATTAGAAAATTGAAGGATATTCCTTGTTCTTGGCTCGGAATAACCAACATTGTGAAAATGGCCATACTCCCAAAACTGTAATACAGATTCAATGCAATCTCAATTAAAATTCCATAACATACTTCACAGATCTAGGGAAAACACTCCTAAAATTCATTTGGAAACAGAAGAAACCTAAAATAGCAAAGGCAATTCTGGGCAACAAAGGCAAGGCAGAAGGCATCTCAATTCCTAAGTTGAAACAGTACTATAAAGCCACAGTGATAAAATCAGCATGGTACTGGCAAAGAAATAGACTTGAGGGTCATTGGAACAGATTAGAAGATGCAAGCACAACTACAAAGACACTCAGCCACCTGATATTTGACAAAGGGGCTAAATATGTTCACGGAAAGAAGGATACCCTCTTTAATAAATGGTGTTGGAAAATTGGCTCTCCACATGCCAAAGACTGAAATTTGATCTATGCTTATCACCATGCACACAAGCTAGAGTCTAAATGGATCAAAGATCTAAATATTAAAGCAGAAATTTTAAATCTACTGGAAGACAAGGTAGTTAGAAGTCTTGGAGATATAGGGGTAGGCAGAGAATTCATGAGCAAAATGCAAACTGCATAGGAAACACTTCAAAGAATGAACAATGTGGATATAATATTTTTGAAAAATTTCTGCACAAAATAAATCATCAACAGAGTGAAAAGAAAACCCATAGAATGGGAAAGAATTTTAACCAGCAACCCTTCATACAAAGGACTTATATCCAGAACCTATAAAGAATTGAAAAACATCAAGCCCCCAAATTCAAAGACCCTCTCCAAAAAAAGGGCATGAGAGATGTACTCACAGTTCTCAGATGAAAATATACAAATGGCAAATAAATATATAAAGAAATGTTCACCATCACTGGTCATTTGAGAAATGCTAATTAACACAGCACTGAGATTTCATCTCACTCTGGAAAGAATAGCTGCCATCAAGAAGGCAACTGATAAATGTTTGCAAGGCTGCGGGGAAAAGGAACACTGCTCCCGTGTCGGTGGGAATGTAGACTGGTACAACCATTATGGAAATCCATATGGAGAATTCTCAGAAGACTAGGATTGGAAGTTCCATTCAAAACAGATATTCCCCTTCTGGATATTTTCCCAGAAAAACTGAAAAGATCATAGCACAGTGATATGTGTGCACCCCTGTTCATAGCATCACAATTTGTAATAGCTAAATCTTGGAAACAACCAAGATACCCATCAACAGCAGAGTGGATGAAAAAGATAATATTTTTACACAATGCAATATTACTCAACTATAAAAAAGGATAATCTTCAGGCCTTCATATTGAAATGGAGGCAACTTGAGCCTATTCTCATAAGTGAAATGAATAAGAATCATATTTATAAATATCACATTGTGTCTCTCATGCAAAATATATTAAGAAATATAGGAGTAATAAAACCCAAAATGTGTAATTGCAATTGCAAAAAAGAGAGGAAACAAAAGTACTCTAAAGGATATAACTGCATGTATGTTTAAGTTTGTAGGATTGATAACCATATTATTACATTTTTGTTGGATTGTTGAGCAGAACTGTTTGCATTCTCACAGTTTGAATGTCTGCTTTGTGTGCTTTAATTCTTAACTTGAACAACTATTTCTAAGTATGTAATTTTTCAACTAGCTATTTCTTCGTGTTTATTTTATTTTCTTTCTTTTTTTTGGAATTTTGTATTATTGCTTCCTTTTTTCTGTTTCTTTTCTCTTTAAATAAAAAAATTAATTTAAAAAAATTTTGCATAGCAACATAAATCACCAACAGAATATAAAGACAACCCACAGAATGGGAAAAATTTTAGACAGTTGTCTCTTAAAATACTTACATCTAAAACATATAAAAAAACTCAAAAAACTCTGACCTTCCAAATGTAAAGACCAGTTATTATTTGTGTCTGTATATCATCCCAAAACCTCATGCAGTCATGAGGTGGGTTGAATTTTTACCAGCCTAGAGTTTGTGATTGGTTGATTGTGTAGTACTGGAATTGGGAATGTGAATGCTACACCCACCAAAGGGCATGTAACCTGCCTGTAATTTAAGGAACAATAAGATGTGTACTCCCCTCCTTTTTCTCTTGTTGCTTTTGCTGTCTTCTACCACCATGAATGGTTGCCCTTTTACCATGGCACCTTGCCTTGGGGCCAATTGATTATACACTGAAAACTCCATAAAGACTGAGCTAAATTATCCTTTCCTCCTTTACCTTTGGGTTTCAGGTATTTTGTCTCAGCAACAAAAGAAAAGTAAACAACACAAGACACAATCCAAAAATGAGCATCAGTGATGAATACACACTTCTCAGTTGAAGAAATGCAAACAGCATTAAATATATGAAAAATGTTCACTATCACTGGTTATTCAAAAGATGCATGTTAAAACAACACTGGGATTCCATCTCATTCAAGAAATATGGCCTATAATCAAAAATTACCAAACAACAAATGCTAGAGGAGCTGTGGAGAAAATGACCTTTTTTCCACTGTTGGTGGGAATATACACTGGTGTAATCACTGTGGAAATCAGTATGGAAATTCCTCAGAAAACTAGGATCAGGGGTTCCATTTGACCCAACTCTTCCCCTCCTAGGTATCTTCCTGAAGAATTAAAAGCATACCACAGCAATATATGCACATACATGTTTATATCTGTAATAGGTAAATCTTCAAAACAATTCAAACGCCTATCGACTATTTAATGAACAAAAAAGATGTGGGTTTTGTTTATGTCAAATGGAGTACTTTTCAGCCATAGAGAAGGATAAACTTGAGACATTTCTAGGTAAAAGCATACACTTTAAGATGATATTCTTGGAAGGAAGACAAGATGGCAGATCAGTGAACAACAAAATACAAAGCCTCCCAGGAGAAACAACTCATATGCCAGAATAAAACACCCTGGAGAGACCCAGACAGAGGGAGATGGATCCTTTTGACACAGGAAGAAATTAAATTGTAAAAAAGCTCATCAAATACTTCAGGACTACAACTGAAACAGCTAAAAATTATGGGACACAGCATTTTCACAGTGACCTGCCAAGTGTGCACCAGCTTGCATCTGGGCCAGCAGCCACAGCCAACAAACTCATTCCCACTGCCACTCACAGGAAGCACAGCAGTGCTGAAGTTGGGGGTTGGTGAACCCAACAGAGAGTGGAGCCGGCAAAGAGACCTCCATTAATCCACAGTCAGTGATGGGAATGAGACCCCTCCAAACACAGGAAGGGTGAGACCAAATGGGTGACATGTTGAAACTCAGGCAGGAGGAGCCTGAACTGGGAGCCACAGTGACTTCAGTTGGTTGTTCCCTTCCCAGAGCAGATTCCTGGGATTTGCATGGACTGGGCTGCACCCCTGGCTGGGACCCAATGAGCCATCCCAAATCGATTCCTTGTGCTAAGCACACAATAACAGGGTGAAGGCACCTGAAGTTTGGCTGGCCCAGTGGGGAGGGGCAGGCAGGAGAAGGCAGAGGTCCCTCCCCAGCATGCTTTGGAGGAACCATGGCCAACAGGGAAGGGGGCAGGGACCTGCACTGTAACCACTGGGACCTCTGTAGAGGAAGCCAGGGCCATGCCAGGAGAGAGAGGCAGGGGAAGGCCCCCAGCCCAGAACCCTGAGAGCACTGATCCAGGAGAAGAAAATACAAGGGAGACTGAGGGCAGCAAACATGCAACATCAGACATGGCTTCAATGGTAATTATGAGACATTTTTGGGACCTTGTAGACGAGTTCAAGATGAAAATATTAAATCAGGTAAAGCAGGATATGAGTAGAGTAACAAAAGAAATGCTCTCAGGAAGCATCTCTCAGGATGATAGAGATGGAAGAATGGAGGAACACAGAAAAAGGAGAGAAACATTTGATAAAGAACATAAACAAAATATAGAATACATGAAGCAGATTCAAAGAGACTACCAGGAAATTAAAAACTTCATTGAAAGCTGGCAAAACTCCTTAAAAAAACTAAGGATAGACTATCAAAACTTGAAGACAAGTTTGCAATGTGTGATCATGAAAGGAAAGATCTCTTAAAAACAACAAGGAAACAGGCAGTGAAAATACAAAGGCTAGAAGATGACAAGAGAATCTACAATTTAAGAATAAGAAATGTGAACAAAGAAGCAGGAATACATACAGGTGAATTACAAAGGCTATTCATGGAAATAATTAAGGAAAACTTCCCAAGCAATATATATATTTGCATTATATGATTAACTAAGAAAAAAAGGAAAAATGTTGATAAGAAAAAATAGCAACCCAAAACAGATCCACATAACTTTTAAAAAATCTTGATAAGGTAGCAAGAAAATGTAGTCCTTTTTTTTTTTTGTGATGCTTAGGATTGAACCCAGGGCTTTTACATGTTTTAATCACTTTAACACTGAGTCAAATTGCAGGCACAAAGAAAGAAAATGCAATCAATAGTACTGGGGAAAAGTTGATAAAAAATATGTAAATGAAGAAAATGAATCTTGGTAAGAATCTCATACCACATAGAAAAACTAATGTAAAAGACAAATGTACTTTGTTTTTGAAATGTCATCACACATATATAAAGAAACACAGGAGAAAATACAAATGATCTTTAATTTGATAATCATTTTGGATGCAACAAGGGCACTATCCATTAAAGAAAATAATCTTATGAGTCAAACTTAAATTTAACACATTGTACCATGAATGAAAATGAGAAGACAAGCCATAAACAGGGAGAAATTTGCTAAACTCATGTCCCAGAAAAGACTGCTATCCAAATCTTACAAAGAACTTTTAAATTTCAAAACTAAGAAAATTAACAATCAATAAAGAAATGGGCAAAAGATCTAAATATAGAATTCACCAAATATAATATAAAGAAGAAACACAAGTGCATAAAAAAGTGTTCAGCATCATAAACCATTGGTAAACAGAACAATAAAACAATCAAAATGAACAGCAAGCTTGTATTGGACTGGTAAAAGTCTAAAATTATAACACCAAATTCTGGAAAAGACATGATTTTAAAAATCTTTCACTCATGGTACTTGGAAATAAGAAATTCTGTCAACTCAGTGGGAGGCAGTTTGACAGTTTCTAACAAAATTAAGCACTCTACATACAATACAGATTTGAACACTTAGTTGTCCAAATCATTTGAAACTTTAAAAAAAGTTCACACATACTTACAGTTGCTGTTTTTATCATTGACACATTTGTAATTGTCACATTTGTAATTGAAAAAGTCATCCTTCAGTTAGTAAATGCATCAATAAACAGAAGAATACATGTAACAGTAAAAAGAAATGAACCAGGAAACTGAAAAATATGGAAGAAAATTGAATGCATATTAGGTGAAATAAGCCAATTTGAAAAGACTATGACAGATTCTACATCTACAGCATTCTAGAAAAGGCAGAATTATAGAGATGGTAGAAACATCAGTAGCTCTAGGATTCAAAGGGTAGGGAGTAATGACTAACTGGAGTACAGGGGATTTTTATGATAGTTGAAAGTGTTCTACATGGTATTATTATGATGGATACAATTAATTATCCATTGTACAAACTATAGATATACAAACCCAAGTCTGGACCTTCTTTTACACTACATACTTTTGGTGATAATGATGCTTAAGTGTTGATTCACTGTTTGCAATAATTCTGCTCTGAGAGATGTTGATGTTGAGGGTATGTGTATGTGTGTATTTGTGTGCCTGGGGAGTGGGGGTTGATATGTTACATTCAGGAACTCTCTGTACTTTCAGTCATTCTATGAACCTAAAATTCTCCAAAAATGTATTTTAAAAATAAATCTAATGTAGAAAACTTCAGTAAATGTAACTTTTGTTAAAACAATGAACAAAACACACTTTATATTTATAATAAGACTATATTAATCTGAGCGGCAAGACAACACATTCTGATAAAAGCCATGTTTTATAAAACTAAAATGGCCTTTTGATAAGTATCTGACTTTAATTTTTTCATATTTTCTAATATGCACAATGTATTATAAGATTTAGCTTATGAAACTGCAATTTCTATCATTTTCACAGCATGCTGTGCTACATTATATAATGATACTGAGGCTAAATCTATCTACAATCTGTTGTTTTAATAACAACAAAAATGCATTAAGCAAATGCGCTAAAATGGAATTATAGATACAGATACTCAATTCTCACTCCCTTTCATTTCAATTCTTATTATCAGGCTACCAATGGTCTACTATGTTCAACTTAATCAAATGGCAATTTGTAAGCATAGTGTTTACATGTCTGTATATCTCTACAAAGTTGTAGGTAGCTGTATAGATGTCTTCATTTACCCCTTTGAAGCATTCAGTATATTAATTTGTTTTACTCAGCAGCAGAGTTCTCTATTGAATGACACTGTGTTTGGATTCTTACAAAATTACATACAAATTTTAATGTATCTAAAACCTACTTCATCCAGCTTGAAAATGTACATCATTTATACTTGTATTCCAACTGGTACAAAAACATGATATATTTGTGTCTTTGATAAATAAATTTATTCCAAATTAAGTTAATATAGATTAAGATCTACCCATACCAAAAGATACAGTTGTTCATAATCTCCAGTTACAGTGTATTCACCATCCATCCCTTTGCAATTCTAGTCTGACTTCTACAATTTTCTTCCAAGCATTAAGTTTCCCACATCTGCTTGCATTTTACAATGATGAAACCATGATTATTCTCTGATGTATAATCTGTATAAAGACTTCCCCAGGAAGAATATAAAAACTGGTGGTATTAGTTGCCTATGAAAAAGTAATGTGAAAGAGAATGAACAAATATGCTACTATTCATTTTAAAAGTACAATTCTAACACAAGACTTTCCAATTTATAAATTATTTTTTCTCATTCATATCTCTAATAGGCCCAAAACCTCAAAATTAGACATAATATGAAGGCAACAATCAAACTGAAATGTCTAGTGTACCATATCTTAGTATCTAGAAAAATATCTGTAAATCTAAAGAATTTTATTAAGACTTAAGAAGGGTTAATGGGCTTATGGCATCTCTCCTGGACAAAGGATCTTGTAGGAATTGCAAGGACTGCAGAAAAATTCTTATTTTAAGCAGATGAATGCACCAGATCTAAAGAGAGTGCCAATTTAAAGAGAAAGGAGGCTGAGCTGGGGTTTAGCTCAGTGACTCAAGGGCTTGCCTGGCAGGCATGAGGTTGTGAGTTCAATCCCAGTATTGAAAAATAAAAAATAAAAATAAATAAAGTGAAAGTAGGTAGTTGATTTCTCATTTTAAAGGCAATTTCCTTTGGGAAAGAAAGTATGATTTTAACTATGGACCTGGATCTCAGATACAAAACCTAAAATATGAAAATAATCTATTCTTAAGGAGCAGGAGGCCCCACCCAGGTAAGACACTTGATCATCGAACAGATGATTAGGCAACATATGTTTATCTGGACTTTAAACTCTTGCACAGGAACCGGTAAGGAGCAGCAACTTCAACACCATTGGTTTCCTCTATCCATTGGTATCAACTGTTCCTGTCTCCTAGAGAGATACTAGATGTGTGAATAGAAATTTTGTCATTTTTTTCCTCAGATTGCTCCAACCTCCAGAGCTACTGCAGCACCTCACCAGCCCTTAAATCTTGAGTTCTTGAGTTTTAATGATCAACTTGAAGGTTCAGTGAGAAAAGAATTTTGTGGCAAAAGGAAAACTATCAAAATTAGACAGCTTTTAAAATGATTTACAAATTTTATTTTATTTATTTTTATTTTTACTAGTATGTATTTGTAGTGCATCATTACATTCATCATGGAAAGCTGGTCTGTATACATAACACATTTTAACCATTTTTACATTTCTTATTGTCACTTGCCCCACCAAGAAGTGGAGAATATTTATCTAGAATCAAAACCATGTCCTTGATTAGAATCATAGTACAAAATTTCAATGATAGACCTTAAAATGTTGAGTGGCAGGTGATGAATGTGTAAGTACTGTTATGGCAAAATGTGAGAGATTTATCCACAAGAAACCATGAGTTGAGAAAAAAGTGAGTTTTGTTTTCAAGAGCTGCAGAGATCAGCAGGAAATTCAGGCAGTTGAAGCTGCTGACCATGATCCTTTATTCTGCTTTCATTTAAATAAACATTTATGAGTTCATAAGGTCATTGTGTTGTCATGGGTACAATATTTTAGATCACCATTTCTTTGGAATGTCACAAGATCTTTTTGTGCATCTGATTAGTTGAAACACAGAATGTCAATTTGACCACTCTGAGTTTAAACTGTTTGTTACTCCATTTTTTTCTTTTTGAGGTTTTATAATTAACTATGGAGATTTCTTTGGAGAAGTAGGCTATTGTTCACTAACTGTTGAATGTCTGAGCTGGATGAAATTGTTACAAAATGAATGTATATATTGCCTCAGATTTCACAAGTACTAGCATTGCACTGTACAATGCAAAACCTCTGAGTAATGAAATAGAATGCCTAGCTGAAGATTCTTCTAAGTAGTGTGTTGAAAATGTGACTTGGCTTAACTTGACTACTTATAGTAAATTGACAGAAGGAAGAAGTTATTCAAGGACAATTTTTCATTGAAAGAGAAGAACTTAAGTTTTTGGAAAATTCACAGCTTATCAATATTAAGAGGAATGAGGATGTGTTCTCAGGAAAGACCAACTGACAGCTTGATAAGGGACAGTACAGGTTAGATATTAATAGAAAACTTCCCTTCTCATCATTAACGTGAAGAATGACCTGAAGGCATTGTAGAGATCACCAGATTTGCTTTCCCCAAGAAACACAGGCTTTTGGAGAGCAATCTGTAAGTCATCAGCATTTGTCTAAACTTCCTCCTAGATCCCTTACCAAGATCCTCAACCTTTACATGCTCCCTCAGTCATCAGGACTGCACACAGTGCACCCAGAATACTTGTGATGGAATAATTGCTTCTCTTTAGATCTAAAAGAATGCCTCAAAGCATTGTAGGATCCAGGTAGAAAACTGCTGTGGGGGAAGGCCACACAGGCCATGAAGATGGATCACGGTCAGAACATGCTCAGGAGGCAGGATCCTCTGGCTTCACCAGAGTGGTCCTGGAGGGCAGACCCTTAAATAAATCATACATTATCCACAAGCTCTAAAGCTTAGTTCTTACTTGGGACCTGTTACTTCTTTTTACTTTTCTAGTTCTCCCTTTTGCAATAAGAACATCTGTGCTATATGTGTACCACCAATTGTATCATAGAAATTTTCCTCTGATTGAATCTTACCTTGCATCTCACCTTTATATGACTTAAAGGATATTTAGAGAAAACTGTTGGACTTTTGAATTTATGGTTGCTGCAATGTAGTAAGACTTATATAAAAGTATTGACATGGAATTAATGGAATTTCCATGTGAGAAGGCTGTAAGTATTGTGGGGAACAGGGTAGAGTGACCTGAATGTTTTTGTCTTTTCCCAAAATTCATACATTAACCAATGCTTGCTGTAACAGTATTATAAGTTGGGCCTTTGGGAGGTAACTTGGTCCAAAGGTGTAGCCCTCATAAATTGGATTAATGAGCTTATAAAATAAGTCTAAAAAACCCCCTTGCCCTTTCACTACATGAAGGCATAGCAGAAGGACACTGTCTGTGACCCTGAAAAAGGGACCTGAGAAATTACCAAACCTATTAATACATTGATCTTGAATTTTCTAGGCTCAAGAAATATGATAAATTAATTTATGTTTATTTATAAGCCACTCAGTTTACAGTCTCTGGTATAGCAGTTCAAATGGACTAAGATGCAACTTTGTTGTATGCTCTAAATTTTAATTAATAATAAACATTATTTCTTCAATTTTAAAAAAAAACCACAGTAAAAAAGGTGTGTTATGTGTGTTATAACTTTGATACTAATAACATCCATATGAAATTATATCGATGACATAAAATTGTTATCAATTTTGTGTTCAGTGCCAAAGAAAAAATTGTCACATATGTAACTGCTATATATATTAGAAATTAAAGCTGAAAACATTATCAGATATGTTAGAATATAGTACATTTTTGTAACTTTTTTTGAGACCTGTACATTAAAAAAACTGATAATAGAATATTATTGTACCCAAAATTACTGTATTCAAATTTTACTGCTTAAGAATTGTTTGTCTACTACAAGAGCCATGGGTATGTGTATGTTAGCATTTCACACAATTGTGACAGAAGTCATAATTAAAATTTTAGACATCATATAATTTTCAGTTTCTGATAGAATGTGAACCCTGTGAGACCCTTTAATCATTTAGCATATAATTCTTCATGAAAAAAGCAGATTGAAGCCATTGAAGAGTTGTATGATGAAAAATAGGAACCTTTAAAAGTAGACTGGCTTTGTAAATTGTTACATTTCTGTTAATAATAATGGCATATATTCTTACCTATAAAATTATAAAATAATTCTATTGTTTCTTACAGTAATAATCTATTGTAAATAGTAACTCACTTATTTCCTTAAAAACAATTCTTTTCTGATCTATTATTTTACAAGCTGGATAGCAGTATATACAAATATAAAGAAAAGTATACATATTATTAAGTTACATATATATGAAGAATATGTTTCTAAACTAAAAGAACATAGGAACACTAAAAATTGAAGAATAAAGTAGATTTAAAGTAACACTCAAAACTTGCAGAAATTTTGCACCTTTCTTTTAACAATGCCCTATTTTTAGAATGTATATTTCCTGAGCTTTGAAACATTTATCTCACCTCCTACACATCTAAGTAAGAACAATTACTTTGAAATGAGTGGCTGTGTATACTCATATAAATAGAGGTCTTCAAGCTTCATTTTTAAAAAGTGCTACTGTAACTTAACAATGGCATAATTTTAATTTTGACATCTTAATTCTGTCTCCATAGGTTTGCTTTGACAATGTTTTGTTGTGTTTTGACACTGTTTTTAGTTTTATTCCAAAGTCTTAGAATTTTAATTCTTTGTTTCACATCAGAGGCACAATGGCAATCAATTAAAAAATTTTTCTTACTTTGAAATGGAAGACAGTACTCTGATATTTGATGGATGCTATTAACTTCATTACCATGTGAAATAACTCATGACCTTATATAAATATTATATAAGGTCATATAAATATAAATATTATTGTAAGGTCATGTAACTTATATGACCTTTGTGTCTGTTTTTTCTCCTATTTATATGTGACCAAAAATTAAAAATAAAATAATGGAAAAACAAGTACTTTCACTTCTTGATTTAGGTTTGGATCAGTGAGATTTATAATATAGTGAATATATTAAATCTTCATCAGTAATGATCTCTAACTTTCCAAAGATATGTGAATGAAGTTCTATAAATGGTCCCAGTAAATTTTCCAATGCACTCACAAATTATGCATACAAAAATATTATGTGTTTCAAAGAAAGTTTTCAATATTCTCTCTTACTAGAATCACACATGATCTGGGACAATGTTGGTCATCGTTCTTGAAACCACAAACCATGTGATGAAACTCTCCCCCTAAGTATCTGTATTAATGATTCTTTGCATTGCACTTTTGCAAAAATGGTAAAGAAAATGCTTGACCTAATTTGAAGTAAAACAATATATGCTGTAGTATAGTTCAGGATAGTCCCTTAGTAGAGATGAAACAATGACCTTTGAGGTGCAGCTTAATACCCATTAAGGCTCATTCACAGTTGACATGTGATAATACAATGCCACTATTCTCAATCTTTCTTTTCAATCGTACTTAAGTAGCTAATGGAGAAGTAGTCATCCTATAGAATCAGTGAATATATTACCTTTAAATTAAGGGAGGAGCCCACCCTTATACCCCATATGGACAGAAAAGCCCACCCCTAAGCTCTAGGATTATGCTCCTTGGACACTGCCACCCATGAACTCCAAGCTCATGTTCAGTTTCCTTTTGACAGAGAGTAACAGAGGTACTGATCAACTTGTCTACCTGATTACAGGAGAGAGGTAAGGTCTAAAAATGAGAAGGTAAGACTTAAAGAGTCAACACCTCCAGGGAAAACCAGGATACCTAGCCCATAGCACTAGCTCCAAGAAAAGTCTATGGCTACAGTAAAGTACAAAAGCAGTGTGGGATTTTACTTTGAAAGGATCTCTTCACTGTAAGCTAGAATAGGAGCAGAAATCCAGTGGAATGTCTGCCATATTTCCAGACAATGTTTAATGAGGTTCATTTGGGGAATGGTTTGTTTAAAATGGAGCTACAGAATCTCTACTTCAGTGCTTCCCATATTACCCTTTGACACTGAGTGGAAGAGAGACAAACTCAAGGAACAGTGATGAAGAGGGAGTGGGCTATTTATAGACCCCCTGAGAAGTTTAAGAGCATGGAAAAATGGGCACAGGCTCTGCTTCCCATGATGAAAACAAAAGCCCAGTGTGCTTTCAGAGGAAGTTGAATCTGAAAGTGTCAAGATTAAGTCCAACCGTTTGCTTGACCACCTGCCCCATGACCTACATATAGCAGAGAGCAAAGGTCTGATTGTTTTCCTATCTTCCTACATGAGTAAAGACACATCTCAACTTGAACTGTTGCCACGGGCTGTTGTATACAAAAGAGGCTCCTGGAGTGGGAGAGGAACACATTGAAAAATCACAAGTGGTAAATTTAGATGGAGAAAATTGTGACTTACTGGATTCCAAACCTTCAGGCTCACTAATTTTAAAAATACAGAGGAATAATTTTCTTTTATTTTTTTCCTTTTTTGTTCATTTTATCTGTTATTATTATCTAATATTATTAATTTCTTTGTACCCCTTAGTAAAATATTCTACCTCACTTTCCCTCCACTTTGTCAACAACCGTTGGTTAACATTTCAAATTATCTTTTCTTATTCTCAAAATTCCCATCCCCTCCTTCTTTATTAGTAAAACTCTTAAGCTTTTTGAATTTTTAGATAGCAAACACTATGCTGAGTCTTAAATAGTGTTCTATTGTTAATGGAGGTAAAATTGTTCCATTTAGTAGATATCTACTGTTGGTAGATATTTGATTTGTATTACTTTAACATTATAATTATAGGTCTCTAGGGTGGTCTATTATTGATTCTTAATGTATGTCAGTATACAATGCATCTTTGATGCCATTATATTGCTGACTTTATTTCTGTTTCCAAGGTGATATTGTTACTGTTTGCTGTGTGGGTCAATGCCTAGATAGCCTTTGGGTTGTTAAGAATATTGAGACCCTTTCTACGGAAATTAGATACTAAGCCAAATACCCTGCAACCTCCCCACCCAAATAGACAGAGGTGACTGAATTTTGGGGCAGGTGCAAAGCTCTACACTTAGTCACACCAAGAGGGCATCACTGAAAAACTGACATAAAGTAAAGAGGTCTACATACTATTAACAAACCCACTATAATCAATGCAAAAGTCTCACTGCAAAAAAACAAGCAAACCACAACAACAATGAAAATGGAAATATGATAAGTTAAAGCAAAAAAATTGATGAAGATATAAGCTATTTCCATAATAAAGAACACCTCAAAAAATGCATGCCCATCAACCCAGCTTTCTAAAAACTTTTCAAGGATACCCTGGAAAGAGACAATGAAGATAATGAATGTTCCAGGCATGGTAAAAAGTTAAGTAGAAGAGAGAAAAAAGAAGAAATCAGCAACAGGAAAATAACAAAATGACAGGAATAAATCAATAATAACTCTCAAAATGAATTGTCTCAATTTTCTAATGGAAAGTCATAAATTAGAAGACTGGATCAAGAAATATAATTTAGTAAGATGCTGTGTATAAGAAATATACTTGAGAAAGTCAAGATAGCCAATATGTGAGCAAAGTCAAGATAGCCAATATGTGAGCAACAAAATACAAAGCCTCCCAGGAGAAACAACTCATATCCCAGAATAAAACATCCTGGAGAGACCCAGACAGAGGGAGATGGATACTCTTGACACAGGAATAAACTAAAACATAAAAAAGCTCATCAAACATGTCAGGACTACAACTGGAACAACTAAAAATTATGGGACACAGCATTTTTGTTGTGACCCACCAAGTTTGTCTCAGCCTGAATTGTGCCAGCTTGAATCCACGCTGGCTAGCAGAGCTGGCCAAACTCATTCCTGCCACCACTCACAGGAACCACAGCAGCACTGAAGTTGGGGGTTGGTGAGCCCAATGGAGAGCAGAGCTGGCAAAAGGACCTTCATTAATTGATGGTCAGTGCTGGGAATGAGACCTCCCCCATGGCAAGGGCATGACCAAATGGGTAACATGTTGGAATCAGGCAGGAGGAGCCTGAACTGGGAGCTACAGTGACTTCAGTTGGTTGCTCCCTCCCCAGAGCAGATTCCTTGGATTTGCTTGGACTGGGCTGCACCCCTGCCATGGACCCAATGAGCCATCCCAACTGATTCCCTGTGCCTAGCACAAAAGGCCCCTGAAGCTTGGCTGGCCCGGTGGGGAGGGGCAGGCAGGAGAAGACAGAGGTCCCTCACTACCGTGTTTCAGAGGAACTGTGGCCAACAGGGAAGGGGGCTGGGGCCTGCACTGTACACCTCTGTGAAGGAAGCCAGGACCATGACAAGAGAGAGAGGCAAGAGGAGGTCCCCAGACCAGAACCCTAAGAGCACTGATCCAAGAGAGGGAAAAACAAGGGAGACTGAGGGCAGCAAACACGCAACATCAGACATGGCTTCAATGGGCATTAAGAGATATCTTCAGGACCTTGTAGACAAGCTCAAAACTGAAATATTAAATCAGGTAAAGCAAGATATGAGTAGAGTGATAAAAGAAATGCTATGAGGAAGCATCTCTTAGGAAGATACAGACAGAAGAAGGGAGGAACACAAAAAAAGGAAAGGAACATTCGATAAATAATATAAAGCAAATATAGAACACATGAAGAAGATTCAAAGAGACTACTAGAAAATTAAAAACTCCATTGAAAGCTGGTAAAACTCCTTAAAAGAAACTAAGGGTAGACTATCAAAACTTGAAGACAAGTTTGCAGTGTGTGATCATGAAAGGAAAGATCTCTTAAAAATAACAAGGAAACAGGCAGTAAAAATACAAAGACTAGAAGATAACAAGAGAATCTACAATTTAAGAATAAAAAATGTGAATGAAGAAGCAGGAATACAAACAGGTGAATTACAAAGGCTATTCATGGAAATAATTAAGGAAAACTTCCCAAACATGGGAAAAGAAAATCACATTCAGTTATGTGAATCATACAGAACTCCAGCCACCTACAACCAAAACAGAGCTACACCCAGACATATAATAATCAAGATGCCAGAAAGTCAACATAAAAACAGAATATTAAAAGCCATCAGAGAAAAGAAACAGATTACCTACAAAGGAAAGCCCATCAGAATCATGGCTGACTTCTCAACACAGACCATCAGATCAAGAGGAGCTTGGAGTGAAGTATTCATAGCCCTGAAAAAGAATAACCTCCAGCCCAAATTGATTTACCGTGAAAAACTGTCACTAGAAGTTGATGGAGAAACAAGATGCTTCCATGACAAAGAGGGACTGGGGGAGTTTGTGACCACCAATCCAACTCTACAGAGAATACTGAAGGACATTCTAGAGAGAGAGAAAAAAAAATACCAGGATTTTAGGAACAGTGGCAGAAAGGCCTGAATGAGTGGGGCAGGCAGTAGAATGAAGGAGAAAACTAGACAAACAAAGGCAGGAAAATAGCATAGCAGAAATGAGGCAGAGAATGATGGGTAGAATCTCTAACATAGATGGCCTTGATACACTATATAGTTAATAGTGAACCAGGATTTAAAACACACATTACTCACACTACTCTTCTTAGATGTATTATATTCTGTTCCAGTCATTCTATCTGTACTAGATTTGAGGGCACAGACAATAATCCTGAAAATAACATGATATAGTATGGTAATCATCTTTAATTTCCTATTAACTTAATCTAAAGCTCTGTAAAACCTACACTGTTTTACCATGACTGATCATAATTGAATCTGGTTTGTTGGATCGTGGTTTTGTATTGATAGATTTTATTCAAAGCTGTTATGATTGATAGTATCAAGTCTGAGAGTATAGGTAACTGCACTTAAGATGACAAGATTCACTAGAATATCCACTCTGGTTTGATTATTACCTGCCTTTGAAGTTTTACACTATCTACAATGTTTGATTTTTACTAATACTGTTATGTACTGCTATACTTAATTATACTATTATATTCAATTATGCCTGATGATATAGACAATTCTATTGAAGATAATAAGAAACAACACAGTAATCATTGTAGATCTTGTTGTACTGTGATTTTATATGACTTTTTGTTTTCATGTTTTATAGGAATGTGTTTTGGTTTGTCTTGCTAGGTTTTGTTTTTCCCTCTATTACAGAAAGGATATAAATACATGTAGAGACTCATGCATGTGTAGCTGTTTATACTCTCACTGTTTGAATATCTACTTTGTATGCTTTAATTTTGTAACTTGAACAACTATTTCTAAGAGGACAATATGTAATTTATCAATTAATGATTTCTTATTATCTTTTTTTTGAAATTCTGTATTATCTCTACCCTTTACATGCTTTTGTTTCTCTTTAAATAAAAAATTTTTTAAAAAGAAATATACTTAAGACAAAAAAGAAAATTATAGATTAAAAGTTGAAGTATGAAAAACAACATTCCATTTAATGGGACACCTTCAAAGGCTGGAAGAGTCCACACAAAGTAGACTTCTATAGAAAATTGATCAGAAGTGGTCAAGACTATCACTACACATTAGTTAAGGGAACCATGCAACAAGAATAGATAATATGTACCTAACACCAGCACACATAACTTCATATAATAAGTACTACTGAACATAAAAGATAAATTAAACAAACAATTACAGTGGGGGACCTCAATACTGTACCATCACAAATAGATCACCCAGACAAAAATCATCAATGAAATACTCAGGCCTCAGCAAAACCTTTGAACAAGTGGACTTAATGGACATATAGAGAGTGTCCCACCAAACAATAACATCAAAAAGAAAGAACATTCTTTTCAGCAGTTCATGGAACTTTCTTAACCATACATTATACCAGCCAATAAAGTATGTTTAACAAATGAATAAAGAATGTAAATTATGCCACACATAGTATCAGATCATAGTACAGAGAAACTAAAATTTAATGGCAAACCACAGAAATTATACAGATGCATGGATATTAGACAACATAGTCTTGCAGAAGAAATGACAGTTTTCTAGAATTAAGTGATGATGTTAATAAAAAATTTCAGAACTTCTGAGATACAATAAAACCAGTCCTAAGAGGAAAATATTACTAATGAGAGCCCACATCAGAAAAAAGAGCAAACTTTATTTACTATTAAATAAATAACCAAATGATGTGCCTCAAGTCCCAAAACAATTGAAATTTCAAGCTAGTGTAAGAAAAGAAATTATAAATGTCAGAGCAAAAATCAATGAAATACAGAATAAAAAATACAAAGAATCAATAAATTCAAAGCTGATTTCTCCAAAGAATACACAAAATAGACAAATTTTTAGCCAATTTACCAAAAACAGAACACTCAGATACATGCAAATAAAAATATAAAAGGTGATATCAAAATGGTCACTGTTGACACTCAGATAATTAGTAATTATTTGGTAAACATGTATGCTACTAAATTAAAGGATTCAGAAGAAATGGATGCATTCATAGATACATATGAATTATGAAAACCTGAACTAAGAATTTTTTAAAAACCTGAATAGTAGGAAATGAAATTGAAGAAGTAAACAAAAATACCTACCAAATAATAAAAGTCTAGCTTTTGAAATATTCAGTGATGAATTCTACAAGACCTTCAGGGAAGGCCAATACACTAACCTCTTTGATGAATTTTAAAGGAATAAAGAACTCCATAAATTATTCCTGGAGACTTGCATTATCATGATTCCAAAATCAGGAAAAGATCCAACATAAAAAAGAACTATATGCACATCTATTCAATGAAAACAAATCTTCAACAAGATACCAGCAAATATGATTCAACAAGTCATCAAAAACATCATACATTAGACCAATAGACTTCATTTCAAAGATGAGATTCAAAAAATTCCAACAAAAGATTTTAGAATTTATAAACATTTTCAGCAATTGTAGCAGTATACAAAATCAATGCACCAAAATCAATAGCATTCTTATACAATGATGAACTTACTGAGAAAAACTAGGAAAACAATGTCATTTACAACAGATGCAAGAAAAATTAAATTCTTAGGAATTAACCTATTTAAGAAAGTTAAAGAACTCTGCTACAAAAACTATAGTATACTGAAAAAGTATATCAAAGAAGACATGGAAAATGGAAAGATAACCCTGATTTCTCAAAAGATGGAATCAATATAGTTAAAATGACATTACTTCCAAGACTAAAGCACAGATTAATGATATGTCAATTACAATATCCTCATAGAGCTAAATAAATCAACTAAATTCATATGGAATCAGGAGATGCCCATAATAGCAAAAGAAATCTTGGATAATAAAAACAAAGAGATTCATTGGTTGACTGGCTCAGAGGAGTGGGGCCGCTACACCATGCATGCAACTCACTGATCAATAGCAAACGAGAGGGCAGCAATCCCCTCACCAGCATGCTTCAGAAAAACCATAAGCAATATGGAAAGGGCCTGAGACCTCCACCATTCTGAAAGAAACCAGAAAAATGACAAGAGAAAGATACAAGAAAAAGCCTCCAGCTGCCAACCCAGGGAATATAAGTCCAGGAGAGATAAATACAGAAGAGATCAAGGGCAGCAAAAAAGCAATATCAGACACAGCATCAGCTGACATAAAAAATATCTTCATGACATTATAGATGAACTCAAAACTGAAATACTAATACAAGTAAAACAAGATATAAGAAGATTAATAAAAGAAATGCTAAGCATCTCTCAAGAAGACACAGATGGAAGAATGCAGGAGCACAGGAAAAGGAGAGACACCTTTGATGAAGAATATGAAAAAATCTAGAATATATGAAACAGATTCAAAGAGATTACCAGGAAATTAAAAACTCCTCTGAAAAGTGGCAAAATTTCTTGACAAAAACTAAAATTAGACTTTCAAAACTTAAAGATAGATTTGGAATGTATGATTGCAAAAGGAAAGATTTCTTACAAACAACAAGGAAACAAGCAGTAACAATACAAAGGCTAGAAGATGACAAGAGGATCTACAATATAAGACTAAAAACTGTGAGTGAAGAAGCAAGGGTAAACACAAAGGAAATACAAAGGTTATTGACAGAAATAATTAAGGAAAACTTCCCAGGCATAGGAAAAGTAAATGATATTCAAATGTCTGAGGCATACAGAACTCCAGCCACCTACAACCAAAACAGATTTACACCAGACATATATGAATCAAGATCCCAGAAGTTCATCTCAAGAATGTAATATTAAAAGCTGTTAGAGAAAAGAAACTGATCACCTATAAAGGAAAACCCATCAAAATCATGACAGACTTCTCAACACAAACCATTAAATCAAGAAGAGCTTGGAGTGAAGTATTCCAATCCCTGAAAGAAAATAACTTCCAACCCAGATTGACACATCCTGCAAAACTGTCTCTCAAAATTAATGGAGAAACAAGATGTTTCCATGACAAAGAGGAGCTTGGGGAGTTCATAACTACCAATCCAACCCTACAACAAATACTGAAGGACATTCTAGAGAGAGAGGAAAAAAAATCACCAGGATTCCAGGAACAGTGGCAGAGAGGCCTCAATGAATGGGGCAGACAGTGGAATGAAGAAGGAAAAAAGTAGAGAACCAACAGCAGAAAAATAGCATAGCAGAGATGAGACAGAGAAGATTGGCTATAATCTCTAACACTGATGGTCATGATACACTAACAAAAAGAAACACAGGCAAAGTAGATCAGGAGATAGGGTCCATCAAGATGCTCTGTATAGGAAATATAATTAACCTGAAATAGGGTTTATGAACCAAAAGTCAAAGATGAGAAAACAATGCTCTATGTGACAGAGAACCAGAGAGAAACAGGGGCAGCTTGTCCAGCAGCTATAAATAGGTTGGAAAGACATGACACTTTTGTGTAGTGGAGAACTACTCAGCTATAAGGGAGGAAAACATTGAAGCTTTTATAGGTAAAGGAATACAACTTAAGATCAAGTTCAGAGGTAAAAAAGGTTCAGAACCACTTATGTAGATGTGGATTGCCCCCCAATCTAAAAACTAAAGGAATTAGTTGGACCCAAAATGTACAAAGCACCCTGTGAAAGTGAAAGGGGAGGAAATCTCTAAAAAAGGAAGGCAGAGGACATTGTTAATAGTGTATCAGGATTTAAAATCCACATTATTCTCATTGCTCTGTTTAATTTGATTTTATTCTGTTCTAGTCTGTCTTCTTGTATTAGATTTGAGGACACAGACAGCTATTCCAAAAATAGCAGGGATTGGTGAGCTCCAGACTCTCAGCTGGAGAAGGCCCTGAGACGGGGAGTGGAAACAGCCAGTCGAGTTGCGTGAACTTTGGTGAGTGATGGGAACTGGAATCCCCAAACCAGGAGGACTGGCTGGGTGACATTTTGGAGTTGGGCAGGGCCGGCTTGAATTGGGGACCTAGGCAGTGTCTGCTGATGACTTCTAGCCCCAAGCAGATTGATGGGATCTGCTCGGGCAGGGCCATGCCCCTGGTTGAAACCCAATAGCCAGGGATGAGGCTTTTCTGGGCCAGTGGCATCCCCAGGGAACACACAAAACCTGTTGAAGCATAAACTGGTTGACTGGTGTAGGGGGAGGAGCCAGCTCTCAGCTTGCAACTCGCAGATCCGCTGCAGACTGGGGGGAGGTACTTCCCTAGCAAGTGTGCTGCAGAAAAACTGTAAGCAAAACGAAAGGCCCAGAGACCTCCACCACCCACCTGTCTAAGGGGGCCAAAAACATGACAAGACAGAGAAAGAGCAAAAGGTCCCCAACTGCAGAACCAGGGCAAGTGACTTCAACAGAGGTAAATGCAGAGCAGATTGAGAGCAGCAAACCTGTAATGTCAGAGACAGCCTCATCAGAAATAAAGAAATACATCTGTGACCTCATCATCGAATTTAATTCTGAAATTCTAACTCAGGTGAAGCAAGATAAAAGAAGACTAATAAAAGAAGTCCTGGGTAATCCTCTAGTAGACACAAATGAAAGAATAGAGGAACCCAGAGAAAGGAGAGAAGCCTTTGATGAAGAATATAAACAAAACCTAGAATGTATGAAACAGATCCAAAGAGAATATCAGGAAATTAAAAACTCCATTAAAACCTGGCAAAACCTTTTAACAGAAACTAAAGACAAACTTTCAAAACTTGAAGATAGATTTGCAAAGTATGATCATGAAAGGAGGGATCTCTTAAAAATAACAAGGAACCAGGAAACAATGATACAAAGGCTAGAAGATGACAAGAGGATTTATAACCTAAGAATAAAATATGTCAATGAAGATGCAGCAACAAATACAAATGAAATAAAAAGTGTATTCACAGAAATAATTAAGGAAAACTTCCCAAAATAGGTAGCGGAAATGAAGTTCAGATAAATGGGGCATATAGAACTCCAGCCAGCTACAACCCAAACAGATCTACACCCAGACATATAATAATCAGGATCCCAGAAATCCATCACAAGAACAGAATATTAAAAGCAGTCAGAGAAAAGAAACAGATTACCTATAAAGGAAAAATCATCAAAATCACAGCGGACTTCTCAATACAAACCATCAAACCAAGAAGATCTTGGAGTGAAATATTCCAAGCCCTAAAAGAAAATAACCTCCAACCCAGAATGATGTACCCTGCAAAACTGTCTCTCAAAATTAATGGAGAGACAAGATACTTCCATGACAAAGAGGAACTGGGGGAGTTTGTGACCACCAATCCAACCCTGCAAAGAATACTGAAGGACATTCTGGAGAGAGAGAAGAAAACCACCAGGGTTCCAGGAATAATGGCAGAAGGGCCTCAAAGAAAGGGGCAGACAGTGGAATGAAGGAAAAAAGTAAACAAATAACAACAGAAAAATAGCATGGCAGAGATAAAACAGAGAAGATTGGTTATATCACTGTTTTATCTTGACTGATTTTATTTGAATCTGGTATGCTTGAGTGTGTCGAGTCTGAGAGTAGGGGCAACTACTCTGAAGATGACAGGATTAAATAGGATACCCATTCTGGTTTGATTGTTATCTGCCTTTGAAGTCCTATAATGTCTCCAATGTTTAGATTTTATTAATAATGTAAAGCAATGCTAAGTTTATATTATATTTGATGATATAGATAATTTTATTGAAAATAACTAGAGACATCATAGTGACTACTGTAGATCACCTAATGTTGTGTTTTTGTATGTTCTTTTCACCTCATGTTTCTCTAGGAATTTGTATTGCTGACTTGTTTTGATTTGTTTCTCCCTCTAATACAGAAAGGCTAGGTATATGTGTAGAGACTTATACATGTGTAGAACTTCTAAGTAGTTTACACGAATGGATTATACTTATTGTAATGGAAAAAAGGAAAGGAGAATATTCTAAAGGATATAACTGCATGTATGTTTGAGTGTGTGGAATTAATAATCATGTTGCTAAAGTTTTAGTTGAATGGATGAGCAAAATTGACTGCAGTCTCACTGGATATCCACTTTGTGGACTTTAATTTTGTAACTTGAACAACTGCATCTAAGAGGAAAGTATATAATTATCAACTAGTGATTTTTACTGGTTACTATTTTTGTTTTGTTTTGTTTTGTTTTTAAGATTTTATATTGTTTCTACCCTCTTTCCATTTCAAAATTTTTTCTTTAAATAAAACAATTTTAAAAAAAGCAAGAGGAGGAAAAGAAAGTGCTCTAAAAGAGATAACTGAATGTATACTTAAGTGTGTAAGACTGATGACCATGTTGCTGAGTTTTTGTTGGATCAGTGAACAGAACTGTTTGCAGCCTCACTATTTGAATGTCTGCTTTGTATGCTTTGATTTTGTAACTTGAACAACTATATCCAAGAAGACAATATGTAATGTATCAAATAGTGATTTTTTACTGTTTATTTTTTTTTTGAAGTTCTGTATTGTTTCTACCCTTTTTTCTGTTTTGCTTCCCCCCTCTTTAAATAAAAAAAAGTGAAAAATCAACTACCTAAAAGCTACACACAATAGAAATAAAATTTTTAAAACTATTGACAGTATCTCTGTACAGGTTTACCAGAAAAAATGTTTGATTTTTACTTTTAAAATCATATTTCAATGTATTTGATTTTAAAATGCCATAATCCTCATTAGATCTTGGCACCAGGTGCACAACAAAAAATATTTTTGAATAATATTATTGTATATGTATATTTTTGCTAATTTGACATTTTTGCCAGATACTTGATTCATACTTATTGATTGTTCTACCACTTCCATATTTCTCCAAAACACATTTATTAAGAATGTAGCATAAAGCAAGCAGAGAGCTAACCATGTGTTTTTTGAGAAAAAATATTTTGTATACAAAAAGTATGTATCATGGCAATGTAAATTGCTCTTCTCAGGGAAACAAAAATATGTAAAAGCACCATAAAAATATTCCTGTTTCTCACTTAATAAAGATTATACACACATATGGTGCTCAAGATGGTCTGTTCAAAAAAAAGAAAAATTTCTGAAGCACTGAGACATATGGTTTTCCTCTTTTGTTTTAAGAATAAATTATAATATCTAGGTTGGAAGACAACTAAGTTGAAGGGGGTCTTTCCCAGGAAAGTAGTAACAAATCCTAGTACAATACTACAGGGAAAACAATACTGCTTTCCACTTTATTGTTGCCAGTTCCAGCCAACAGAAATATTTTGTTACTACAAAATATTTAATGATTGTTGAATTGAGCTTATAAATATTTGCATTTTCCATGTTCCTAGTTTGTTTATTTTTTATTCTTCTTTTTCTCAGTAAATTTCCTACATAGGTAAATTAGGGGGGAAGGATTTCAAATAACAGTATTTTCATTTACAACTTCCTGAAATAAAGGCAAAAGATGTTCAGGCTGACATAACAAAATAATACTAACTGGGTGCCTTAATAGCAAGAACTTATTTTCTCACCATTCTGGTGGTAGAAGTCTAAAATGCCAGCAGCTTTACTCCTGAGGTTCATTCGCTTGGCTTACAGAGAGTCCCTCACTGTCTCCTCACATTATCTTCCCTATGTGTGCTTATCCCTGATGCCTCTTTGAGTATCTAAACAATCTCTAATACACACACTATTCAGAATTAATATTTAGGGCCAATCTAATGAACCATATTTTCTTTTTTGGGGGGCAAAGCAAAACAGAAAAATGGGTGGAAACAATACAGAATTTCAAAAAAATAAACAGTAAGAAATCACTATTTGATACATTACATATTGTCTTCTTGGATATAGTTGTTCAAGTTACAAAATTAAAGCATACAAAGTGGACATTCAAAGAGTGAGAGTGCAAATAGTTCTGTTCAACAATCCAACAAAAACTTAGCAACATGGTTATCAATCCTACACACTTAAATATACATGCAGTTATATCCTTTAGAGCACTTTCTTTTCCTCCTTTTGCTTTTTAAGTCCATTATCTGTTTAAGTTATATCATGTTTCAAGTTGCTCAAAACTTACTGATCTATTTTGTTGCTGTTATTTACTTTTTAAACTTTTTTCTTATTATTTATTTATTTATCTTGAAGGTAGAAAAATACAGCAGAACAAGACAGGACAAAGCCAATTGAGGCAGTGCAGTGAAATTGGCACAGAATCTCACAGCATGTTACTGGGATAACAGCAAGAGGTACAACAGTATATCTGGTTTTCTTCACAATAGTTGTTCCTTCAATCAGGTAGAGCAATATCAAAGGAAATACCAAAATTATAAAAACAGAATATTGAATAGAGCAATACCATTGATCAGAACAGAGCAAAATAGAGATAAAAATATTTGCCTTCAAAGAGATGGCAGAAGAAAATCTGCCTTATTTGCTATATTGCATATAGTCAAACTCACAAGAGATGCTCAGATCTCTGGCTCTCACTTGCTAGGGAGGGTGGTTGGGTGGGTGGGGTGTGACAGATGTTTGATTCTTAGCTGGTGTGCTGATAGGCTCACAGCAGCCCACCAGAGCAGTGAGCTGGCTGCCTGTTTTCACAGCACCCCAAGTTCCAACATGGTGTGGATCTCAGGAAACACTGACCTGGTCTTCGCCCTGTGGTGGCCATGACCTGGGAGGCCACAGCCACTTACCAGAGCAGTGTGCTGGCTTCCTGTTTTCCTAGTGCCCCAAGTTCCAACATGGCATGGATCTCAGGAAATGCTGATATGATTTTCTCCCTGTGGTGGCTGCAGCTTGGGAGGCCACAGCCAATTACCAGAGCGGCATGCTGGCTGCCTCACCATATTTTCAATTAGTTAACTCTTTACAGGCTCTATCTCCAAGTCCAATCATATTCTATAATACTTAGGTATAGAGATTTGACCTATGAATTTAGGGTGACATAAAATAACCCATGCCAATAGTATATCTGGTATGATAACTTTGGATTACTTTTTATTTTCAAGAAGATTATGACTTTTTGTGTTCTACATTTTCCACTACAATGAGACCTTATCACTTTCCCTCAAATTAGGACCTCTTTTTGAGTATGGACAGGCCTGTAACTTTTAGTTCAATATCACGTAGTTGAAGGATAACCAGGTGTCTTTTGAGGCTGGTTTACAAAAGCATAAATAACTGCCACTTTAGTCATAACCAAAGCACAGCTGCAAGTCTTGGGTCACTGTCTAGGAGCTGTTAACCTTCTAGCCTTGCAGACCAAGTCACAGGGGAAAGAATGCAGTTAAGACTTTCCAGTTAATACCAGTTGGACTTCTGTCATCCTGCTGGTTCAGTGGCCAGACATATAAATGAGCAAAAATTAAGAGAAAGTTTCAGCCCCCAAAACTTATAAGAGATGATGCTGGCTTTCAGTAAAATGGTAGATAGAATTAGAAAGTCCATGAGGGAACTGTGAATATAAAATGAAGGGCCTCAAGAGGAGTGTCCACAGATGATCAAAAGGTTATAAATAAATGTATCAGTGAGATTTTCAAGGAAAGTAAAACTGGAAGAGGCCTATTCCTGTTATGTCACTGTGGAAAACATAATAATCACCTGAGATAATGTGGAAAATAGCACAGTAATCTAGGTAAGGAAAATCCATGCTACTATTTTTTCTCACTGCTTATAGTAAAATACAAGAAGAAAGATGAGGTAAGAAATTATCTACTCAATTTTTAGGAAGAATTTTCTGGAAGTATAATAGCTAGGATTTGTTTGGTATGCAAATAAAACTATTTCTTATCAAAATATCTCTCCCCAATGAAAGAAAGGACCCAAAGGCAGTGATCAGTTTTTTATTTTTGTCAATATAACATAGCCTTGGTGTTAAGATGTGGCAAAAGTTTTTGCCTGCAAATCAACTAATTCCTCATCTTACAGACCTTTTTAGGAAACACAATAAGCTTTAACGATAATGCAGGCATGTCTCCTATTAAAATACATGGCTTATTTGAGTATTGAAAGTCCCACAACAATTTTCTAGGGAAAGAGTGGAGACTTTTCAGGACTTGTGATTCTGGATTTTATTTAATGGGTGATCCCCACTGCTATCTAAAATATTTTTTCAAAAAGTTCTCTGAGAAATTTGTAGCAGAAACAATGTAGACTGCACTAGAACAGAGACAATAAAAAGTGGTAACATTTAATGGAATGAAGCTGTTGCCTTGTACAAATATGGGTCATTTCTTAAGAAAAGGTAAAAATGAGTCAGATGGTAGCATCTGAGCATACCCCTGTTGTTGCTTAGTGCACTAAATTGAGGGTTTTGCATCTAAATTGAGGTAATGCATCAATTATAATCAAAGGAATGGGCCCAAAGCAAGTCTAAAATTCAGCAGGGTGAACATTAAGTTCTGGAGTTCCATATTTAGCACCTAAAGCAATCTGCTTGTGAGCTCCATAAGGCTTGAGTGACTCCACCCTCATGGCACTTCCAGTAGTTGTACCTCCCATGGTTTTTCTATAGGGCTGGCTTGCTCCATCCTTGAAGATTTCCTTAGATGACCCATGCTCCTGGTTTTTCCAAAATACTGAGCTCCCCACTGCACCTTTGCTTTCAACCTCACAGCTTCACATACTGCCTTTTCAGGGACACATTGCCTTACCGCCCAAGCCTTCTGAAATTGGGGTGGAAGTCTTTTTAACCTCAGAACACTTTCATTCTGTATGTACCTAAAACTAGCACCATGTGGATGATGCCAATGTCTGCTGCCAGTTAGAGCAGTAGCCAGGCTTTCCTCTTTCTTGGTTGTAGGGGCTGAGTACCTAGATTTCTGGGCACCCTGAACCTGATTGTGAGGAACAGATTCTTTATGCTGCCACCACTTTGAAACCTCATGTAGCTCTGGCACCATTCTGGAAGAAGACACTCTGCAACTTTCTCCTCAAAAGTCTTTCACTTTTGTAGTCTTAAGGCTGCAAAGTATGGGGACACACTGCTGCTTTTGAAGCACTAGTGACATGTTTTATATTCTCCTGTTACCTCTCAACAATAGAGATCTCAGCTCTATCTTTGCAGTCCACAACTCTATTGGAGCTTCCTTTATTGCCAAACTCACCATGTTTTAAATCATCCTGCTGGGCTTTTTGTTCTTGATTTGCAACATAAATCTGGCTAAAAGCCCCAAACAATAGCCATGCCACCACCTCAACATTTGGCTGCCTTTAAATTTCTTCTGCCAGATTAAGTAGTCCACTGCTCTTGTCTCAGTCTCAGGCAAAATCTCTGGACACAAGCAAAATGCAGATGAACTTTGGGCCAAGCCATGATGGTTATCATTTGTAGTGCAACACTCAATGCAGTTCTTCTTTTCTGCAGACCTCCAGAGCCTGGTCTTTAACAGCAAGATATCTATCAGCCTTCTGATCCTCTGATCTCTGACCAGAATCTCCATACAGAACAGCCTAATGTTTTAGCTTTACTCCTTTAGACAGTATCTCTGAACCTTTCCAAACCCTTCCCATAAGCCATTCCCAAAGGCTCTTGAATCACATGGTCAGGTACAGTCATAGCAATGACCCCAATCCACTGGTATCAAATTCTGTGTTTGTTACTTTTTTCTTGTTATTGAAACAAAATACTTGACACTCAAAATGAAAGCAAGAAAGATTTAATTAGCTTAAAGTTTTTGGGGGTTTTAGTTCATATTCAGCTGACTTCAAGGCAGAGTAGCGTGGCTAAGGGGCAACCACTTACGGTGCCCACAAATTATAAGGGTGAAAAGGGCAAAATGAGAAAAGCATGCCTCCTTCTTTCCCTTATGCTGCACAATGTCTACCCATCTCTGGGCAGTTGCAACACTCACATCACCAATCCCAGTGCTAGGTAATGAACCAGAAAATGCTAGACTCAGCCATCTTCAAAAGGCCTACCCCTCCATTACCACCTGAAGCTTTGGAGGGACATTTAAACACAAATCAAAACATTCTGTCATTTCCAGTAAATATCATCAGTCAATGAAGTGAGTTTCAGAAATGATTATGTTGTTTTAATTCAATGAGGTAACATTTCTTAGACTCTAAGTGCAATTTGCATAGAAAAAATTTTGGGGGCTAATGTGATCTTCATTTTTTCTTAATTTATGCATTCAAATATATTTTTCATGATTAAACTATACTTTATTCCACTTTGAAAATTTAAAGATATTTATGTTTTTTTGTCTTGGCATTCTACAATGTGTACATGTATGTTCAGGTACACCTCTACCTCAACCACAGTAGTATTTACTGGATGACTGAAACTCAGTGTGTGTCAGCAATGGTTTGTCTTAGTCTAGGGTAAGTTGCAGAAGTTGGGCTTATTATTTTGCATGTCCAAGAAGATATACAAATAATAATTCAGTAGTTGTAATGCTTTAATGTGACAAAACAATAATCGAGAGGCACATTCAACATGTATGGATTATTATCTATTTATATATAATCACTCAGCAAAATTTGACAGAGTTACTGAGGAATGTTTTGATAACCAGAATAATAATCCTTCAACATTATGCATTTTGGCATTGGTTTTGATATGTGCACCTGCCAACAATTACTTTTCAGCCTAGAGAAAAGCTTTACTCTAATTACATGATCTATAGAAAGAACTCTTTACCATCCCTTCACATCCTATCAGAACAAAATATTTTCAGATTCACAGACAAAGGTCCATGAATGCATGTTTGGTTATATTATATGTGGGTTGACAGTTTTCCCATTATTATACAAGTAGGTGCTCAAGAAAGACTTATTAAATTGATTATGATATTTACACTTTTTCCAGGGTTTTCCTCTCCGGATTAGTTGCATATTCCAGTAAACCAAAGGTGAAATTAGAAGAATTTAGAGTAACTCAACTTGTGAAATCTTTGGTTTAGTTTTCAGAATTTACTTTATTCACAGTCTTACCATCTTTCTGTGTGCAATGTGTAATTTGTGATCTTTCTCTTAGGAGACAATTCCTCCTCAAGGTAGGAGGAAACTAAACAACTCTCTTAATTCTAACCAGCTAAAGGTAATGAGCTCACTTTTGAGGATATTGCCCTAGATGCTACTGTGGAAGTAGTATGACAGTAGCTTCCTTTCCAGTAAATGTACCCTTTCTTTTTTAAGTCACATTGATGACCATTAGACCCTAAAAGGAAATACTCTTAAATAAATTATTAGGATATACTGGAAAGAAAATATTGTTAGCTATAAATTAATTAACAAAGACAGTATCTACAATTGGTAACCACTCTATCCCATAGCATCACAGGTATATAAAGAATGTCTAATATCAAGCTGCAGATAATGCTATGAAAATATATGAAACATTTAATGTAAGTAACTACTTGTTAATTGCTAAAAGTAAACATTATAGATGTTTTTATTTTGCATTAGTCTAATTTTTACTACATGACAAATGCATAATCAGCTTCAAAAATCCATGGGCACTTGCTGATTCCTCTAGTACATTCTCTACCAATATTCACTTGAATTCAATTTTTGTTAACTCACTCATAGTTTGAAAAGACTTCCAGGTTCATTGATAGGTGCAGTAAGTATACAGATGAGTAAAATGCCAACTAAAATAACAAATACTTACCTACCATAAGTACAAAGTATTCAATGCACTAAACCTGGAGAGAAGCCTTGTTGACTTACTCCACAACTGTACCTCCAGCTTCTACTAGGCACCAAAATAAGGAGCTGGGCAATTGAGAGCACAGAATCCTTGGCACTGTGAACTTGCATTCTAGCAGGAACTCAGATCAGAACAACTAAGCCTCAATTGGAAGCATGTTAGATTATTTTTGAACTCTTCTTTAAAACAAAAAACATGTTCAGAGGGAAAAATATCCACTGGCCATGCAAATAGCACAGCATTAGAACAAGAAGAAAGGGAGAAAATAAAGAAGGAAAAAAGAAAGGAGGAAGAAAGAAAAAGAAAAAGAAAGAAAGAAAGAAAGAAAGAAAGAAAGAAAGAAAGAAAGAAAAGGAAAGAAAGAGAGAGAGAGAGAGAGAGAAATTAGAACTATTTAAACACAAAATGCAGGAGGATAAAAATGTGAGATTTGACATAGGATTGTACCACAAAATTATAGCAAACATTAAGGTTAGGAATCATGCTTGTTAAGATTACAAGAACTATAGTTTTTTCAGAGTAGGATATGTTTTCTCTTGCTTCTCATTAGAGTAAGTCTGTTTCTAAGAATGGCATTATTTCAAATTCTCACAATATTTTTTATAAAGAACTACTTTACTCAAGGAATCTGAAATGATGATGAAATCCAAAGGCAATTTGGTTTTGTTTTTAGCTAAAGTCTGTTCCTTTTTAAACAAAGTTGCCTACTAGGTTTGCAAGGGAATTGTGAAATAGACTTTCTACTTTTTCTCCCTCATCACCACGATTGTTCAGTAAAGATAGGTAAAATGGATAACATGAAGAGTAGTAAATTTTTAATGGTTGCAGTTCAGCTGAGATGTTAATTTAACTAAATACATCTAGAAATAAGTCTAGAAATCTGACATTCTTACAATTAAAAATGAAATAACCTGAAGGGTATATTGTTAAGTGAACAAAAGCAGACTGTTGTACCTTTCTCTTACCAATAGAGACATTATATATTACTATTTTATAAAGTTGTTTCTTGAGATACAAACTAGAATTCTGTTATGTTATGGAGTTTCAGATCATGAAAATTAGCAAAGTAGGTTAAACCATATTTTTAGGTTAGGAAAGTTCTCATTCTTATAATAAATGATTTAGAAATAAATAAATTTAGTAGCATTCTGCTACTACATGTGGTGCACTGATTTCTGAAAATTATCTTAATGTTTCACAAACACAACCCAGATCTATGTGTAAATGAGATTTTTATAGATAAGTTGGGAACACATTATTTTAATTGTTCATAGATCTTTATAGTGGAGCAAACTTAACAGTACAACCACTAATCAGACATAGAAGAGGTTGTCCTTTTCTAATAATCATACAGAATAAATAAAAGTTGTAATCTTTTAAAATTCAAAAGAATTTAATGGTCATGCACTATGAACTTTAGATTTTAGCAAAATTCTCAAATTTCTATACACAACTAATGAATCAGTGAACATTATACACATAAATTTTAAAAATATTTGAGTAATAACTAGTTCTACATTATAAAGTTATGTTGACAGTTAAATATCCATATAATATAGGCAAATTTTTGACATTAATAAATACCAAAAATGTGTTAAATGAAATTTGTATTTTTAGAAAACAAATTTGAAATCTATTTTGCTTAATTCAAACATATCAGCATCTCCTGAAATACATCTAGATTACTTTGGAATGCAATTTAAAGAAAGGTTCAAAACAAATTCAGACAGGTAAGGACAGATGAATTACTTAGAAGAGAAGCATGTGAGAAAGACAGGTGAGAACAGTTGATAGAGGATTTGATAGTGTTAATTAGAATGGATGAGAAAGAAAACCATTTACCTATGTCAGTCTCTTTCATCAAAATATCAGGTAAGATAAAATGAGAAACACTTACCAAAATCTACTAAAATCGCATCTTTTCTAGGTGATACAATAGGAATATAAAGTAACAAATGTAATGCCCTAAATTTAAGAAGGAATATATTATGTTATTATGCAAGTAAACCAATTCAAAAGGGATATTATTGGTTACAATAAAATCACATTTCCAATTTGACTCAAGCCAGTGTCCCCAGGCTTATGGTAATGAGAACAACATACACGTCTGCCACCATGAAGGCCTGTATGGGAGAGTAGGAAGGGGTTTATACGCTGAAAACTGTCTGGGTGGCAAAAAGTCTTTGGCTTGACTGTGATAAATGGGGAAAGCAGGGAGCTGACGTGTTTTGCTGCCTCCTGCCTGCTTTGCCATGGACTGTTTCTCTTCTGCCTTGCTCCTAGATGCCACCCTGCCTTGGAGTCAGCCTACTATGGACTGAAATTCCTACAAACTAGGAGTTGAAATAAAGTCCTCCTCCTTTAATTTTGGATGTCATGTATTTTGTCTCAGCAATAAAAAAAAAGAAATTAACTAATTTTTGGCACCTCTATTCACTACAAGAATCTCTATCACTTTTTTTTATTTAAAGAGAAAAAAACAGGAAAAAGGTAGAAATATTACAGAATTTCAAGAAAAGAAGATAAACAGTAAGAAATCACTAGTTGATACATTACATATTGTTCTTTTAGAAATAGTTGTGCAAGTTACAGGATTAAAGCACACAAAGTGGACACGAAAGCAGTGAGAGTGCAAACTGATCTGTTCAATAATCGCACAAGAACCTAGAAATACGGTCATCAATCCCACACATCTAAACATACATGCAGCTATATTTTTATAGCACTTCCTATTTCCTCTTTCTCTATCACTTTAACTGTGAAAGATTATCAATGATCAAGGAATTTTTATAACAGCAGTTTGTGTTTTGCTTTCACCAAGTATGCACATCCTATGATTTATTTAATTATTTTTGGTTCTGGGGATCAAACTCACAACCTTGCACTTATGCCACTAAGCTAAATCCCCGACACATTTTGTGATTTTTAAAAAGTAAGGAACTTTGGAGGATTTTTTGAGAGAGGGGACAAGTTTATAAGTAAAAATATCACTTCAGATCTTTGTAAATAATTAAAGAAAAACATGATCCCAATGATGTCTTACAGATTTCTCTTGTGAATTTCAAGTAAAAAAAATTCACAGGTTTCATATGCCATAACTTCTTAATAAATCATGTAATTATCTACCTCATTTTGCTTTGGTAACCAAATGGTTTAAATAAGCTAAAATTAGAAGTTAGTTTACTTCTAATACTGAAGTCCTTCTGATTACTTTAATAAGATGTAGACTGCATCTTTATGACTCAAAGTTCATAATCACCTGAGTATTTCTTCAACAATTCACTGTATTAATTACATTAAAATTTATTCAATTAATTAAAGTCATTTCCTTGCAAATATGAAGTTGCAAAGAAAAATCCATTAGAAAAACAAAGGCATGATTGAAAAGAAGGGTACTTTAGATATGTTTTATTTACTAAATCATTAATATACACAAATTATTTCATAATATGTCTCTCATGACTTAATAGTATAAGTTTATTTGAATCATTCGATGATGGAATAACTTAAAAGAAGTGTAACAACAATTAAGAACTAAACTTCTATGCACAATTGTTTCCAGTTGTTTATTTTATACTTTTGGACAGATCTGCAATGGAATGAAATTTACTGCTAACATGCCCACAGCAAGGAAATTACACTGACAAAGTGGCCTGAAAGATACCACAAATCAAGAATTCACTGGGTCACCCTCAGAGATGCTAACAGCCCTGAAATTTTCTGGTTAGTTATTTTTATTTTGCTTTTCTGGTGTGCTATTGTGTATTAAAGGGAAAGAACTGTAAATGAGTTAGTCTAGGTGGGAAACTACAGTGTATCAAAGGATTATGTCAGAGTGATGAACAAGCAATTTTACCTAAATGTAGTAATTTCTCCACTTACTTTCTCACTGTTATACACGGAATTAGATAACCTCAGATGTAATCATGGAATATGGTAGTTCTTGATGTAAAGATCACTTTTCTAACTATGATAAAAACCAATAGGAAAAAACAGCTCATTATTGTAGGGTTTAAATTGACAAACATCTTTAATATATGATTAACTTACCAGCCAAAAATTCAAAAGCAAATAATCTTTCAAAAGATATATAGATAAATTTCACTTAAAATAAAACATAGTATCTGTATACATAAATATTCAGGAAGGTGATTCAAAAACGTATTATTTCCCACAACCTGCATCAATTCAACAAAAAGGAGAATCCAGGATTGCAGTGTTGACTACTGTTGGAAATAAAGATTACTGTGGAACAGTAACCATTTCCTATGCTTCAAATGCATTCTGCTGGATGAAAGAGAAAATAACAGCATATCCAGAGAGAAATGAAACCAGTTTAGGAAATCTGCAAGAGTTCTGCTACTGGAATTAGTGGACAGTTAGGTTCACTCTCGTGCCTTTTACTGTTGTCAGCATTTATCTACACCTGGTGTGCAACTGATAAACAGGTGGTGTTTACTAGCAAGCTGATAGAAAAGTAAAGAGAAGGCCAGAGAAGGTTCTAAAAGACAAAATGAATCAAGTTAGCATCATCAGGTATGAATGTTGTATTTGTTGCAGCAAAGTTTGAATTTTTGATATAGCTGAACTAAATAATGCTGTGCTTTCTTCTTTGCATCTAGAATTCTGAGTACAAAAGAAAGCTTCACAGCAGGCTATGTCAAATATTTAGTGGAACCTTTAAAATCACCTAACAATTTAGGCATATTTTCTATACCCATTTTACATTTGATGCAAATAAAAGCTAGAAAGATTAATTCAGTTGCCCAAATTAACAGACTTAAAAAATAACAGAACTACAGTCTGGACCAAAGTATCTTCTATAAGAGTCTGTGAGTTTCCTAGGGCTGCAGCAAAAACTACTACAAACTGGATGACTTAAAATATCTGAAAAGAATTGAGTCATGGATTTACAGCCTGGAAATCTGAGATCAAGTAACCACCAGGGTCAAATTTCCTCTGAAGTCTCTACAAGAAACTGTTTCCTTGCCTCTTTCATTCTCTGGGGGCCCCGGGTGCTCCGTGGTTTGTAGCAGCAGGACTTCACCCTCTGCCTTCACTTCCTGTCCTGTTATCCTTGTATATCGTCACATCATCTTACTTCTGCGCTGCCCATCTCTGTTAAGGTTTAGATACAAAGTACCCCCAAGAGCTTCCTGTGTTCAGAGGTGGGACTTTTGAAAGATGATTGGATCATGGGGATGCTAATAATCATTGGTAGATTGATCCACTGGTGCGGTCATAGCTAGACGTACTGTTAGAATTTGACCAAGCCTAACGACTTTATTTTTGATCAACTTTCCAAATAATGCCATGTCTTAGACAACTTCTGGGTAGCCCTTCAACATACTCCCTTCTGGAGAAGTAATTCAGTCCATTATAATCTATGCCACAGCCCCTCATAGTTAATGTCCTTTCCAAATACAAAATACATTTATATCTCCCCCCGCCCAGTATCCCAAAAGACTTCATCATGCCAGCCTTAACTCAAATCGCTTAATTTAATCCATTCGATTAGTTATGGATTAAATGGAGTATATCCTTCTTCTATTTTCAGTCAAATACTCTTTTTCACCTGATCCATTGCCAGAATCACCTGTAATGTTCATATTTCTTCCAACATCTCTAAAATAGCTTAGTCCTTTTCTAACATGAGTTATGAAACTCTGTCAGCCTAGTCCTTTTCTAATATGTATTACAAAACTCCTTAAACCTTAATCCATTACCTAATCCCAAAGATATTTTTGGAATTTGAAATATATGTTATAGGGGCACTCCCGTTCTAGCACATATCAGAAGTATAATCTGCTCAGGCTGTCATAACAAACTATTGCTAATTTGGAGAGTTAAAATAAAGAACTATATTATCTCATGGAAAGGGACTCTAGAAATCCAAATTTGTAGCTGGCTTAGCCAAGTTCCTTCTTCAGTTTCTAAGGAAGGATCCTACCTCTTCTATTTTCTGATAGCTTCAGATATTCATTAGAATATTCATGGATCTTAATCATCGACTCTAATTCACATAACATTTTTCCTCTGCGTACATCTGTCTCTGGATTTCTCATTTCATAAAACACTAGTCATATTGGATTAAGACACATCATACTGATTTTAATTTGAAACATTGATATATAAATTCGCTAAGTTCACATTCTGGGATATTAAAATTCAAAAAATTAGGTAAACACATTAGTATTCTTGGAAAATGAAAATTTCAATCCAATATAAGACACATTGATAATACTACCACATAATCAACTCTAGTTCTACAATCTCAAACTTCTACTGGTGAAAATATGTGAGATTATCTTTTTACTTACCATAAAAGTACCCCAGGACACAAAAGAATGCTCACAAATTGATTCAAACATTTCAATTCTCAAATAAAATTGTAAATTTATTTGTTATGTAGAAATTTGCAATAAGTCTTTCCTAAATTAATTTCCATATATTGTCCTTTCAATAAAATTTTAGCTTTCAATTGTTGATTTTAATTTTGCCTTAACAATTTTGAGCTGTTATTGTTTCATATCAAGAAAAATATTTAAATGCTTAGAGTCAGAATTATTTTTGATGTTAACCTAACCTACCTGCATAGCAGCAACAAAATATCAAATATCATGACTGACACTCCAAAAATGTAAACTGATAAGTAAGTTATATATAGTTTTTTAGTAGATAATATACTGTAACAAACTTTAGATTTAATGGCATCCATTTGTTAGTAAAGACTAACATATCAGTAACGGGACAATTGTAGCTTCATATAGTAGTGAGGACTCAACATTCTTGCAAGAAATGGCTGGCCTTCCACTAGCAGAAATTCTAACATTTGGGATTTAGATACTGTGCATTGGATATATATATATATATATATATATATATATATATATATATGCCAGAGATCTTTTTTCAGTCTCTGAAAATAAATACCACAGTCATATAAGTAACTGTTAACATGTATATTTAAATTAAGGAAATATAAACTAAATTAAAAAGACACAAAATTCAGCTTCAACAATGACTTGCCATATTTTAAGTACTCAAAGGACACATGTGGGTAGTGACTAGTGTAATAAGTAACACAAATGTGGAACATTTCCATCATCAGAGAGTGTTTAACAGAACACTGCTTCCCTGGAAAAATAAAGTTAGGCCAAGATTAGCCATAGGTCCTTTCTCTAGTAATTCAAAATCTTTAAAAAATTGGGGAGCACGTATTTCTCCAGCCAATGCAAGATGCCAGGAAAGTAAATAAAGATGGCTAACATAAAGCTTCTTCTAAGGAATGGGAAATTTCCACAATAAATCAGGCTTTGAGTAGAATATGGGTCTTCCTACTAATGGTTCTAAAAACATGATTCTAAAACCATATTAGAATTGTTTCAAACCTGGAGTTTTCAAGTAATTATTGATAAATTGGTTTTATGGTAATTCATGATATACATGTGATTTGGACAGAGATTTAACAATAAGAGCTGTAACTCATCCACAATTCCTAAGAATATGAATTATAACTTAGTAGACCAAAACCTCACCAAATATATTGTAGACACAAACAGAAAGGTATCCAGAGGTGGAACCTAGCAATGAGAGTACTGGAAAAACTAGAAAGAAGTCATTTCTTATCATTAATATTTATAGAGAAGCTTGGGGACCTTAAAATTTAGAGTAAAAAATAGAGAAATATCTATAAAATTACTTTCTGCATTTAAATGGACAAAAAAGAATATGTAGCTGCTTTCTTTTTAGGTCTTACCTAATTAGACTGATTATGGTGCTGGTTCATACAAAAATATAACAGAAACAGTTACACATTCTCCAAATGAACTATAGAACAGTAAATATATTTGCTATTTATGAGCTCTTGGGAAAGCTAATTGACCAAGATTAATAGACTAAGATGTATGCATTGACACTTGCTAAATGTTATCATAAACTGATACCTGGAGATAAGGTTATTAGTCATTTCTATTTCTACCATTGAACTATGGTGGAAAAATAGATGTAGAATTAGTACATTGACCCTTGTAAGTCAGAATATTAGAAACAAATATAAATCAGTATTTATTAAGGTAGCAACCATAAACACTTTCAAAACTTCAAAATTGTTTTTGTTTTTTTTTTGTTTTTTTTTTTGTGAGACAGAGCCTCACTATGCAGTTCACGTGGGGCCTTGGGCTCACTTTGTAGCTCAGGCTGGCCTTGAACTTATAATGGTCCTCCTGCCTCAGCCTCCCAAGTGCTGGGATTACAGGAGTGTACCACCACACCCAGCTAAAATTTTAAGACTTAACAAAATGGGGACAGGAAAAGTGCTCAAGGCTGCTAGATTGTTAGAATATAACCTGTGTGAAGCACTGCTACACCTGATGTATGATTTCCAACTCATTCCTGGACATATTAATGTTGCCACTGTACTGGAACATTACAGGTTTGTACACATAGTATATTTTTCCAGAAAACAATAATATATTTTTCCAGATGTAAGAAAATATTCCTGTAAACTGTACAATAAACCTACATTTATGCCTCAAATTAAAAAACAGAATCTAAAGATAGAAAAAGATTTTTGTTTTGATTTGGTGAATTTTCATAAAGCATGCATTTTTCATTTTTTAAATTTTTCTTATTAGTACATGTTTGCAGTACATAATGATTACATTTATTGTGCAGACTTTTTACATGTACATAATGCACCTTAATTCTTTTTTTACCCCTTTCATTCTGATCTTTCCTTTCTTACTCCTTCAAACTTTTACTCCCAGTAAAGGATTATTTTAAGACTGAAAGATTACCCAGAAAGCAACAATTTTTACAAATCCAACTATGTAAAAATCAAAAACATTTCCAAATATAAAAAGACTTCAGGAAAAGTCAAACACAGATGACAATATGAGTTGAACTATTTGTAATTAACCCCAAGAGCATGGAGAACATGAGAAAGATTAACAATCTCAATGACTTGCCAAAATGTTAATTAGAGGAAGAACAACATTATATAACCAAGTGTTAGCTCAGTGTATAGTATTTAACTTAGTCATATACCATGTAGCTTTTGAACTCTATTATTATATTGAGTCTCATAATTATGAGGGACAGCAAACAAGATATTGATAAATTTGATCTTTTTGAATGTTTGGGAGGAAAACATTGAATTCAAGTAAAAGTAAAAATATTCTCATAAAATAAATGTAAACTATATTCACATAAAACAAATACAGGTTGAAATTGCCTTAATAAATAAACTTTAATAATAATTGGTATATTGCTCATGAATATGAAATTTTTCAAATGATTTATGCTTTACAAGAATAAGTTAAAATAGTCATTTAATTGGTTTGAGGAATCATTTTTAAAATAAGGGTTTTAAATACTCATTTAAAAGAAGAATGGAATTAAATACAAAACAAGCCCCCAACCACTTTTACTTCAATGATATTGATGAATTTCTCATGATGAATCCCATGGTATTACTACCTCTCCAGCATCAAAACATGAAGTAGTCATCCAGTATCTCCACAGTTTGACAGAAATATATGACATTTGTATTTGAAAATATATTACAAAGATAAACTAATAATTCATTCTCGGTCTCTGTCTCTTTGTCTCTGCCTCTCTCTCTCTCTCTCTCTCTCTCTCTCACACACACACACACACACAGCTCATATGTGTCAATATTTTATGTTAAGTAAGAACTCATGTGCTTCCAACGAGGAGATATTGCAAAAATTTGAGGGAAAAATAACATCATTCACTGCTGAAATTATTTTTTCTCCTTCCATCCAAAGCTTGTAAAAGTAAAATCTTTCAATTATGCATATATCATCAGGAATTTATTACATTATTCTGAAAACAGATATGAAATTAAATTGAAACTAAATAATATTAAGCTTTAAGTTGAACTTGAATTTTTAGTTCTAGTATTTTGATATTAAAGTGGGTAATATAACCAAGTATAGTGTAAACCAGGGAAGCTGAGGCAGTAGGGTTACTGACAGTCCAAAGCCAGCCTGGACTGCATAGTGAAACCATGTCTCACAAGAAAGAAAGAAAGAAAGAAAGAAAGAAAGAAAGAAAGAAAGAAAGAAAGAAAGAAAGAGAAAGAAAGAAAGAAAAAAAGAAAGAGAAAAAGAAAAAAGAAAATGGGTAATCTAACCATTTGAATAATTTTATAATATACATGCTTAGTGCATAATAGCCCAAATATCCAATTCAAAAAAAAAACATTTTTACATGTTTTCAATGATTAACATTTCAACTTGTGACAAGTTTATATAATTCATATTTTTGTATTGTTAAGACTTTTTATGTTATTTCAATAGGATGCTAAGCCCTAAAAATAAAAATCTTTGATACCTGTTTGTGTCATTTAACAAATCTAATGAGAAACCTACAATTAATGTTGGATTTCTGAACAAATACTTTCTGCAAATTAGAAAGAATAGATCTTTGCTGGCCCTCTGTAATCTTTGTTTATCTTAATATTTTGAAGCAAAAGCCCTTTACGCACACAGAGTAATCAATCACTCATATTTTGAAGATTTATATAAACATACACAACTTGTTATGGCATATAACTAAAGTCATAAGTGATTTAAAAATATATATTAGCATTGCTTTTACCTTGCTAATCCTTTTTTTCTATTATGGTCTTTCATTGTCATTGTTGTTGTTTTATCTGCTATTAAAGTCCTGGGAAAACAAATCGTAGTTCAACCAATTTCTGGAAACTTTTTATACTAAATTCACTTCTTGGCATTTTTAATTATAACAAAATTGACAGTGGGAGGTGCATTAAACACTTCTGGAAAATCCTAATGAGAAGAAAGCTTAAAATGTCAGTATTCTGTATTTCAGACATTCAATACAGGGCTTTTACAATCATAACCCATAGAGATAGTTTAATGGGAAATGAAAATTAAGATCATTTCAGTTTCTTACAGAATATCAAAGTGAATCAGGGCTTGATAAGTATAATGCATCCTTGGGCTAAGTATATAGGTTAGAAAAGAAAAGAAGAATACAAGAAAATTGCCTGTGTCTCAGAAACAACTGAGTATCTTAACTGTTAAATTTAACAAAAGACATGAATTGCTAAATGAGTAAAATATTGATCCATGGTTTCCAGAGAGGACATTTAATGATGTCACAAGGAGACTACCAGAAAAATCCATGTTTATGTCCATTTAGGGAAATCTTTTAAACCTTGACTCCAATTAGAAAGTAATACTGTAATAACAAGGGAGAAAATATAAAATTTTCAATAATTAAGATTATATAGGAGGGAACCAGGCCTCACCAGGAGGTGATCCTTGCCTGGAAACCAGTGCCATGCATGGACCACTGCCAGAGTGCCAGCCAGACCTATGTCTGTCTCCCTGAGTCAGCACCATTTGTGGATTGTGGTGGGAGAGAACAAGGCCTCACTAGAAAGCTCTCTCCACCTGGAAACCATATCATTTTCATTGTTCTGTTGGGTTGGGTTTATTCTCTTTTGTTTTGTTTATGTTAAATCTGATGGCATGAGCAGCTGTTTAAAAGATAGCAAGACATATTATGATAGCCATTTTGGATTTACTATTGGCTTGTTTTGAAGTTCTTTATTGCATTCATTGTTTTGTTTTTATTGTTTCCATTCTATTCTGTTCTGTTCTATTCTTACTATGCAGCTATTTTGAAGAAAACAAAAGGCATTATGGTAACTATTGTTGATATTGTGAGGTTTTGAATTCCTGTATCACTTATACTGGTTTATTTTGATTGGCTTTATTCTATTTTCCTTGGTTTTATCCTCTTTAAAATAAAATGAAATAAATAAAATTTAATAAAATTTAAAAAGACCATACAGAAAGCAAAAGGACAAAACGTTAATCACTGTTAGCACACTAGAAAAAAATTATATATGCTAGAAAAAAGTAAACTATTGCCATCACATGCCCACTGCAATTTGCAAGAAAATTATCACACTCCCGACTTAGAGAGGAAGCAAAAGAGTGGCTGAAATTTCAGTATAAGATTCAATAAACCACTAGTCAAACTTTAACTAAAATGCAAACAAACATGGAGATAGGTGCATAATAATAAATGCTCCAAAAATAAAACTATTTTCTTTCCAATTACTGAGTCTCTATAGCAGCTAAAAAATTAGGCCAGGGAATATAGAGAAGGCTAAGAAAAGTTATTAATAATATCTAGAATACCACACTTTCTCTCAGATTTCCTTTTAGAGAATCAAATACCTAGAGATCCACTGTAACATTTATTTTACCACATGTATTAGTGAAGTGCCAAAAAAAAAAAAAATACTACAAGTTCCAAGTACTATATTGCCCTGTACCTGCTTCTCATTAAGGGAAATTATATGTAGACCATTTTGTTATTGTATTAGGGTTCTTCAAAGGAATAGAATCAATAGAAAATAAAAGTATACTTATGCAAAGGGACTTATTAGGTAGGTTTATAGGATCAGAGTCAGGAGAATATACAATGACTGTGTATTGGAAAACCTGAAGATCCAGTAGTTGTTTAACTCAAAAAGCCAGAAGCTGCAGAGCAAGTGGGATTTAGCACTAAGTATTTAGCACTAAGATCAAAGGTCTGGAAGCTCACTGAAGATTAACTGATCCAGGTCTGTGTTGAAAAACTGAAGAAATTAGAACCTGCACACTGATGTTCAAAGGAGACTGCAGCAAAGAATGCAGCTGGTCAAGAAGGCTGCAGCTCTTCAAAATAGGCTCAAACATAATTCATCCAGGCTAAAATTCTATTGGTGAATGCCACTTACAACAAAATGTAAGTCTTTGTTCCTCAGTATAATGGTCTACATGTCCGTCATTCACAGAGAAACCCAAAACTGTGCTTTACTAATATAGTGAGTGATTCTTACTCAACTCAAGTTGACATATCACAGTTAATAGAGTTGTCAAGAGGACAGAAATACAAACAGCACATAAAGATTCTGTTGAAGTTAGACTTTATTAAAACTCTCTACTTAGCACAATTATCAACATTTCCATAATTAGTGCAAATTGTTTCTAAATTGGTGGTAACAGGATAAAAACTTATGAAAAAATGAAGTAATATTTGTGGTAAAAATTAATTTACTCAATGCATTCCAAATAATTTCAATATATTAAAAATTACAAATTAATGCCAATGACGATGGATTAGATCTCAAAAGCTAAATATTGTTTATGGTTTGAGGGTCATGTTTAAAGGAAATTGTTATGTGTACACATACCATTATGTCAAAAACTTTATTTTTAAAGTGAAGATGGAGGAAGATGCTTGTAAGTATTGAAGAGGCAAGAAAACAAGTTCTCCCCCAAAACATCCAGAAGCCAGCCATACAAAACCTTGATTTTAGCCCTATGAGGCTCATTTGGACTTCTGACCTGCAGAATTATGAGATAATAAATTTATGTTATCTAAAAAATAATGTCTGAGACAAAATACCTGACCCCCAAATTTAGGGAGGGAAAAGTTTATAATCCTACAGCTTTTGGAGGCTTCAGCCCATACTCAGCTCACTCTAAGGCAGTGTGGTGAGGCTGAGGGGCAACAATTCATGGTGGCCACAAGTGACAATAATGAACAAGGCAAAAAGAGGAAAGCATGCCTCTTTCCCTTCCTTATATTGTATGCTTGTACCTAAATGCATATTCTGGAAAGACATGAGGAAATTAGAGCAGAAAGCTCCTCATACATTCCTTACCCTTTTATTACCTTGAATGCTTTTTTAAAAAATATACCTTTTATGTTTGTTGCAGTAAATGTTTATTCCTTTCATGTTTTGTTATACTCTTTACACTCTTCTCAATAGCCTTGAAAGATCTACTTTAGATTCTGTAGTGAGTTGATCTTTTTTCCTCAGTGCATTTGAACACATTTGGAAATCTAACCCTAGGTTAATAATCCAAATTGAAAATATTTGTGTGTGTGTGTGTGTGTGTGTGTTGTGTGCAAATGTATTTGTGTAATGTCTCTTTCTTGACTTAGCACCTAAATATTTTTTTAAATCCAATCTGCTAAGCTGCTATATCAAAAGTAGATCACACTTTGTATATGGTCAACAAACATTTGATGAATAGATTAATCATCATAATTTCTCTTGAAGCCCACTCTGAACTCAAAGTTGAGCTAATTTTTGTGACAGTTTTAATAGCTTTATCATGAGATATTATACCCTCAAGGAGTTAACAATGTATTTAAGAAGATGATTATAATACATGACAAAAATGTGACTATAAGACAGAATGTAATTGAGTGCTAAATTGTGTGGAACATTGTCTACGTACTGTCAAAGTTGGAAAGAGACAAATTAGTGAAAACTGACATAGTTAGGAAAAACTGTATAGCGCAATTGAGCTATGTCTGTAAAAAGAGAGTTTGGATGGGTGCTGTCAAATGTAGATAATACTCTGCACTCAGGAATGAAAAGACAAAAAAAAAGTCTTCCAACAAAGTGGTAAGGGAATATTCTGCTAAAAGTGCTAATTGAGCCTCTAAGGGGAAATGAAACTTAAGTCAAGGGAACTAAAAATAGCTCATGTGCCTTGAAATGATTGCTGTCTCATTTAGTTCTTGCAAAACCATGGAAAGTTGGAGCATTAAGGACAATAATGAAGGGATAGTGACTGAAGTCCAAGATCACTCAGTTGGTAGACTAAAGAGGTGGGATTTGAGCCCATGAAAGTGCAGAAGATGCATAAAAGAGAAGCTGAGACAGCATCAAAACAAAGACACAGAATGAAGGGGCAAATATAAAGAGGACAAGGAGGCCAATTCTAACTGGACACTAGGAGAGGCTCCAGTATTAAGCAGTCTTGTAAGACTGTAAAAAAATTTTTTATTAGTGATCACCATTAAAAAGAGAAAATATTTAAAATGCTCGTATAAAAATAAGATAATAAAGATATAACTATATAATATGCATTATCAAATTTCACTAACATTATGTTAATTATAACATGGAATATAATGTCTATGTAATATATTATGTATGCATTATATAATTATAATTTAGCAAATATAATACACTATATAGTTAACTATCATCATGTCATACATAATATATGTTGTTTTAATATACAAGTGAATAATGATTTTAATAAATGATGTGATATCCAAAAAGTCTATAATAAACTTTATTAGACTCCAAATGCCAACATGTTCATTTACTGCATTATTAAAAATAAGGGTTTGAAACTTTAAAATTACAAATCTAATAACTAAGCACTAGAATTCCAACAAGTGAATGGCACAGAGCAGTATGTGATCTCCCTAGAACATATGACAGGCCAGCAACTAACAAGAATCCTAAGAGTTAATTGTTAATAGAGAACAGCTTCACCCTTGTGAAAAGTGCTGTGACCTAAAGGAGGTAGTGTTCCTGAAAATGTTAGGGTGCCACAATCTCCTCCCCCAAAACAAGGACTGGGAAGCAGAGACATGTGAGCCCAGGCTACTTGCTGCAAGTGACATGAACTCCACAGAGCCTTCTTGTTCTGGAGCATCACCCAATCCTACTGAGCCTTCTTCTTCTTCCTCAGCCTCCCTCTGGCCTCTGCAAGGTTGTCTGAGTGGCAAACTTTTCTTCTCTGCTTTTGCTTCTAGTAATCCCAAGTAAGTAAAAAATCACTAAGGAATATTAAATGAATAAGTAGCAAACTGGTACAAAACACCACACTCCAAACACATTACAGACCAAAACGTAAAGGAATTAATGAGAGAGGATTACCAGGGATTTCTAAGGCCATAGAAATGACCATAATGAGTTTTGTAATGTGTGAGGGGCTAATATAAATGGCAAACCATGTGAGACGTCTCCAAGAACCAAGATAAAGATAAGCACCGTATCATAGCTTGAGAACTTACCCACATCTTGTCACACACCTTGACATCTCTTCTACAGTCTAGAGAACACATTTTTAGATTCTAAAATAAATTCATATTTTTCCTAAGTGCAGGTACCTGGACATATTCTGTCTGGAACTCTAACCCTAATTCAAGCCTGAATAAAAATATTTAAGTGTAGCGGAGTGGTGGCACATTCCTTTAATCCCAGTACTCTAGGAGGCTAAAGCAGAAAGACTGCAAATGTGAGCCTAGTCTGGGAAATTTAGGGACTTTCTGAAGCCCTGTCTCAAAAGAAAAAAGAAAAAATAATGGACTGGGGAAGTGGCTCACTGCAAAGGCCCTGAGTTTAATCCCCTATGCTGGAGAGAGAGAGAGGAAGAGGAGAAAAAGGAAGCAGAAGAGGGAAAGGAAGAAGGGGGTAAGAGAACAGAGAAGAGAGGGAAAGAGAGGGGAAAGAAGGGGAAAGGAGAGATAGAGATGCTGTGTGGATATACATATGTACTTCCATGTATGTGTCTGTGCACATGGGTATGTGTCTAATATATGTATACTAAGTCCAAATAAATCAAGGGTCATTTTTACACAATGATTACCACTTTTCAGATGAAGAGAGTGAAGAGAAGAAAAGAAAGCAAAAGAAAGAGATAGAAGGAATGAAAGGGAAGAAAGAATGGAGGGAGGGAAATAGGAAAGAAAGGAAACAAAAATTAAACTAAATTATTCAGAAGAATAATCAGAAGCAATTTAAGAGAATGGATTAGATATACAGACATTTAAGCAACAAAGTGTAGCTAAAATCTTACTATTAAAATTTAGGTGAGATGGATAACTATAGAAACCAAAGAGGATGGATAAAGATTGTCATTTTCATGAACTGCATGCATGGTTTTCATCTCCATTGCACAAATATGATTGCATGAGCTGTAAAGTTTCTGAGTTTGCATAAAGAAAGACAACTTATATAAGCATTTGTTATTTGTTGCTTATTATTTAAAGACATATAGGCAAAGAAATTGTTTTGCTACTTGAGACATCTGAGTCTTTAATGCTATTGCTGTAGGAAATAAATAGGCAGGTGGGGTTTTCTGTTGTAATTATGGAACACTGACAGTGGCTTTCAGCACCAGAAACCAGGAATTTTCATACACTGTGGTTTGTGTGCATACCTCATGCAATGAAGATGCATCAGTCCAAAATGCCAGTGTTTTATTTCCTATCTCGAGAAATCTTAAGGCTGTGAAAGCTAGCAGGTGAGTCCTCCACAACAAAATTGTAGGTTATCAACTAAAGCATTCATTATGGAATGCAAAATAGAAGGTAAAGTTCTTTAAAATACTTAAAAATCTGAATATCGAGGAGGAAAAAGGTGGTGGATCAGTAGGTAGCATGGTAGAGAGCCTCTGTGAGGAAAACAACTCAGATGCTACAATTTAACATCATAGAGAAGGCTAGATAAAAGGAGAGGGATTCTCACAACCCAGGAAGAAACTGAGGAAAAAGAGAGAAGAAAGAAAGAAAGAAAGAAAGAAAGAAAGAAAGAAAGAAAGAAAGAGAAAGAAAGAAAGAAAGAAAGAAGAAAGGGAGAAAAAAAGTGTAGATGGAGGGCTGGAGCTGGTCCTGTGCTGTGCTGGGTGGAGAGCTGGAGCTGGACATGTTCCCATCGACCTGTTCCCATGCTGTACAGGGCACATCTTGGAGTCGGGCAACTCACAATGGAGCTGAGGTCCCAATCCTGCCAAGGTCGGGGATTGGTGAGCCTGAGACCCTTGGCAGGAGAAGGCCTCACAACAGGGAGTAGAACTGGTGAGACAGCTGTGCTGACTCGTGAGTGCTGGGAACTTGATCCCGCAAAAGGGGTGACTGGCTTGACAACATATCGGAGTTGGGCAGGGCAGGCAACTGCACCAGCATCAGTCAGCTGCTCCTGGCCCAAAGCAGACTGGTGGGATCTACTTGGGCTAGGCCATGCCCCTGGTTGGGACCCAATAGCCAGAGACAAAACTGTCCAAACCTGTGACATCAGCAGGGCACAGACTAATGTGCTGAAGGCACTCACTGGTTGACTGGTTTAGAGGAGAGGGGCCAGTCCACATCACTCCTGCATGCACCTCACAGATCAACAAAAAACTGAAAAAGGCAGCAATCCCCTAGCCAGTATGCTTCAGAAAAACTGTAAGCAATATGGAAAGGACCTGAGGCCTCCACCATACACCTGTCTGAAAGAAACCAGAAACATGACAAGAGAAAGAAACAAAAAAAAAAAAAACCCTCCAGCTGTTGACCCAGGGAAAATAAGTCCAGGAGAGGTAAATACAGAGAAGATCAAGGGCAGCAAACATGCAATATCGGACATGGCCTCAACGGAAATAAAGAATTAGCTCTGTGACCTCATTGGTGAACTTAAATATGAAATTCTGACTCAAGTGAAGCAGGATATAAGATGAATAAAAGAAATGCTAAGCACTTCTCAAGAAGACACAGATGGAAGAATGGAGGAACCCAGAAAAAGGAGAGAAAGCTTTGATGAAGAATATAAACAAAATCTAGAATACATGAAACAGATTCAAAGAGAATATCAGGAAATTAAAAACTCCATTGAAAGCTGGCAAAATTTCTTCACAGAAACTAAAGACAGACTTTCAAAGCTGGAAGATAGATTTGCAATGTATTATTATGAAAGGAAAAATCTCTTAAAAATAACAAGGAACCAGGAAGTAAAAATACAAAGGCTAGAAGATGACAAGAGGATTTATAACTTAAGAATAAAAAACATGAACAAAAGAAGCAGGGACAAATACAAATGAAATAAAAAGGCTATTCACAGAAATAATTAAGGAAAACTTCCCAAGCATCGGAAATGGAAGTGATGTTCAGGTATATGAGGCATACGGAACTCCAGCTAGCTACAACTGAAACAGATCTATACCCAGACATATAATAATCAAGATCCCAGATATTCATCATAAGAACAGAATATTAAAAGCAGTCAGAGAAAAGAAACAGATCACCTATGAAGGAAAACCCATCAAAATCACAACAGACTTCTCAACACAAACTATCAAATCAAGAAGAGCTTGGAGTGAAGTATTCCAAGCCCTGAAAGAAAATAACCTCCAACACAAATTGATGTACCCTGCAAAAATATCACTCAAAATTAATGGAGAAACAAGATGCTTCCACGACAAAGAAGAACTGGGGGAGTTTGTGACCACCAATCCAACCCAACAAAAAATACTGAAGGACATTCTAGGAAGAGTGAAGAAATTCACCAAGATTCCAGGAACAATGGCAGAAAGGCCTCAATGAATGGAGCAGACAGTGGAATGAAGGAGAACAGTAAACAACAATGACAGAAAAACAGCATAGCAGAGATGAGGCAGAGAAAATTGGCTATAGATTGATTTTATTCTGTTCCAGTCTGTCTGCTCATACTAGATCTGAAAGCACAGACAGCTACCCCCAAAATAACAGGACATATTATGGTAAATATCCTTAATTCCCTATTAACTTAAACTGAAGCTCTGTATTACATATACTGTCTTACTATGGCTGATCTTATTTGAATGTAATTTGTTAGATTGTTGTTTTGTCTTGACTGATTTTATTTGAATCTGATATGCTTGATAGCATCAAGTCTGAGAGTAGAAGCAACTAATCTGAAGATGACAAGATACAACAGGATACCCACTCTAGTTGGACTATTAACTGCTTTTGAAGTCATATAATGTCTCCAAAGTTTTGTTTTTATTAATATTGTTATGTACTGCTATGTCCAACTATACTATGCCCGATGATATAGACAATTCTATTGAAAATATCAAGAGACATCATCATAACTACTATAGATCACCTGGTATTGTGGTTCTATATGACTTTTTTATTTCATGTTTTTCTAGGAATTTGCCTTGTTGTCTTGTTTTGATTTGTTCTTCCCTCTAATACAGAAAGGATAGGTATACATGTAGAGATTCATACATGTGTAGAACTTCTAAACAGTTTAAGAGAATTGAATATAGTTATTGTAAAAAAAGAGAGGAAAAGAAAAGTATTCTAAAGGATATAACTGCATGTATGTTGAAGTGTGTAAGATTGATAACAAAATTACTAAGTTTCTGTTGGAGAGGTGAACAGAACTGGTTGCAGTCTCACTGTTTAAATATTGACTTTGTATGCTTTACTTACATAACTTGAACTACTTCTAAGAGGAAAATATGTAATTGTCAACTAGTGATTTCTTACTGTTTTTTTGAAATTATGTATTATTTCTAAACTCTTTTTGTTGTTTGGATTTTTTAAATAAAAAATCTGAATATCATTTTCTTTTATCTTTGAAAGTTCTTACAATAAACTGTACAAAGTCAGTGAATAGTGAAATACTTTATTCCACTGTGCCAGGGACAAGATGGATTATTACTTATTCCTTATTACTTATTTGATGCTCCCTATATAGCTTAATGAGGATAAAAATGTCTACATACATTTGAAGTCCATGAATCTCATGCAACAGACAGATGAAGAAGAGATAATTTATGATATTTTAAATATACCCTCTTAGGTTTCTGTTCAGCTGTTCATGAGAACTGTTAAAGATAATGAGTGATAAATAAGCAATACAAAATGGAATAATGACATGTTTCATTTGTTTCTAAAGATTTTAGGTATTATTCCCTTTTTACAAAGCTATGGATCATCGTATTTCAACACTGACAAGTCATTTATCAACTTATAAACTCTACTGTTCCCCCTTCCTAACCCAGGAAACTATTCTTGGTGAATTATGATAATCCACATCACATATTTTATTAGAGGGGTCAAATGGTATAATTATTTATCAAAAATTAGTTTGTAAGAAATATTGAATGCATATAAACAGTATTTTTCTTCATGTTATGTTTTTGTATTAAAGTCTATCTATTAACAATTGAGCATATTTGATGGCAATACTAATAAAAATATAAGATTTGAATATTTCCACTTGTACTATCTGTAGTTTTGAGCTAGTTTTGTTTTTGCAAGATAATATGACCATTTATTAAATATCATTATGTCATCATAAAATTTGTTGGCTCTAGATTCATTGGGATACATGTATATGAATGTATTTTGTGTGTATATGTAGTATATGCAATATAAATGTTTATTACATATATTTTCTTCCTGTTACTTAAGTTATGGAGATAAAATATGAATAAATTCCTGTCACTAAAATTAAAAATTAAGCTGCTTATTCATAAAATTTATGTCTTTAGTTTTCCACTTTAATGTGATTGTGGAAATTCAACTCATAAAAACTCCTGAATCACACAATACTATAGTAAGGGTTAGAGTTCTTCATACCTCCTCCATGTTACAATCTGTTAACAGTTTTGTCTACATGAGAGGCACTAATGTGTGCTATGGAGAAAAAAAATTATAATGTGTCTTATAAGATCAAAACTCCATTTTTTGGTACTGGAGATTGAACTTAGAGCATTCACTTTGAGGTATATCTCTAGCTATTTTAAATGTATTTAATTGTTTGCTTATTTATTTAGAGAGAGGGTCTTGCTAAGTCAATGCATTATCCACACTTGGGTCAAAAATGGTATATGTGGCCTCAGCCTCCCAGAGTGCTTGTATTATAGGCGTATGTGACCATGCCTGACTTTGTGTTATTCTTAGTTTCTTGTGGTATTATTCATGAGGATCAAATTTAGATATGTACAAGACATCTAAACCTTAAAACTCTACCTTCCTGCCCTAAACAAAATTCTCTAAATTTAGACAAACTTGAATAGAATAACAATTTGTTTTAAAATGTTAAAATTAAATCTCAAAAATGAAATCATTACTATGGATTGTCCTTCACAATATTCTTATGATGTCACCTTGTGCACCTAAAATAATTCATGTTTTGATAAGTAACATGCTGCTTAAAACATGTAGTACTTTAAGGAGATGAATTATGATTTTATAATTTTCACCAGGGCAATGTTTTTCTACATATAATAAAAGAGAAAATTGTAATTATCTTCTTTTCTTCTGAGTATATTTTAGAAATACATGACACCTGATGTAAGAGTCTGGGGAAGAAGCAGGGAAAGCCTCACAGATATGAGTAACTGCAGAAGTAATTGTAGTTTGACCAGGAAGCAAAAAAACAAAAAACTACTTCCTGTTGAGGTGTGTGCAGCACTTCTGAACCTTCAGATTTATTTTCCAATCTGTGTTATCATTAACAGTGATTCCTGTGAAGCTCCAGGAAGGCTGACAAAAATGTACTCCAAGATAGAAAATGCCCAGGAAGGAAAAACATACAGTCCTTTTATTAGAGACTGGCAGTCAAACATATAAGCATGTAGAACCAATAATTTTTTATTTACTACACCTTTCCCCCCAAGGTGCCATCATCTGTCCTTGTTCAAATGCAAAATTTGGAGAAAATTTAATTGACCTGGCCAGTGGGTATAATGTACTGATGATAAGGATGTATACTAATCATCAATGATTTGCTAGGTTCTTGCTTTTATTTTTTTCTAGAATCAACTATAAACAAACTCTGTCTCCCTCTCAAAAAGAATGAAATATATGTACTTTATTCCTTGTTAGCCACCTTGAGATATAGTTGCCAATTTTGGTTTGAATTCAGTATCTCTGGACCAAGGCAAAATGCAAATAAATTGTATTTTTTTAAATTATCTAAAATAAAAAATAAGCTGTCTCAGTTATGGAATACATCTTATTGCAAGAGAAAATAACCATCCTGAAAACGGCCCTTAAATTTTCATACATTTACTTAAAGCTGCAATAAGGACATTAATTTGTGGCATTTTACAGTAGGAAACACTGGCATCTATTCACTTATACTCTGTACTATCAAAGTGTTAATTATTTAAAACTATGTGCCGGCCAGACATAGTATCACAGGCCTGAAATCCCTATACTGTTTGAGACTAAATCAGAAAGATCACAAGTTTCAGCCTTGTCTCAAAATAGTGTCTTAGTGAGACCCTGTCTCAAAATAAAATAAAAATGAAAAGGGCTGGATATGTAGCTCAGAGAAAAGGCCCAGGGTTTAATCTCCAGTACTAAATAAATAGATAAATAATAAATAAAATAAATAAATAAATAAATAAATAAATAAATAAATGCATTCCACTTGCTTCTAGCCAACTTTAGATCCCATGTTTCTCTTTTACTTCTAAAATCTCTCTCCTTTTACTAACAATAATACCAGATGGTAAATAATAAACAATTCCAAGAAACCTCTAGTGAGATGTATTTGTATCTATTCAATTTCTGAATTTTTCAGTGCTTAACCTTTTTCTTGAGAATCTGACCTTAATTTTCTTAGCACTATACCAGTTATAATGCTTCTAACAAGACTGGATAATTCCTTCCCACCTGATTATTACCTCTTCATCTTTTATCTTTTTTTTAAAGTTGCAGAATGAAAAGAAAGGTTCAACTATATCCTTTGTGATAGACCAACAAGAATTTGTTTGGAGCCCTGCTTCTTACCCATTCAATACCTTAAAAAAAACTTTGTTAACTTCCTTTGAAATTCAGTTTGCACAAATTTTAAAAGAGAATGATGATAGTGGCAGATACTTAAACATTTTATTTTGGGGCACTTTCTCCTATAGTTTCATAAAAATGAATATTCCTTAGGATTCCAGACCTTTTTAAATAGATGACAGCTAGATAGATAGGTAGGTACATTTGTATATATGGGAGAAAAGAGAATGACTTTTTTGTACAATGCAGAATGATTAAATCAAGCTATTAAGATGCAAGTTGTTGGTGGCATTTGAATACACTTCACTTTTACTAATAATTCCAAAATATAAGTGGTGCTTAAGTTTTATGAATGTGGTAGTAAATATATCACATATGTATGTTATTTGATTTTTGTTTTTAATTTAGTAATATTGCCTATATATGTTACTTAATCTAAATAGCTTTTCATATACAGATCAAGCACAGAGAAGAACTGTTATCCCAGTTGTGAAATAAATTTTTACTTGGTAGAGCTGTTCATTTCCTAATGAACAATTTAATGAATAGTATCAAATTTATCTTTCAGAGTTTCCTGTAAATCTTTTTTTAAAATAAAGATTTTAAGGGTTTTAGCCCATGTTTATGGAAACAATCTCCACTGATGGGGTGAAAATCCATGCTTGAAACCTCTGCTTTCTCATGCAGGTGCACATACTTGTCTCCCAGAGAGCTCCTTCACCCCAGTGAGGCAATTGCTACCTCCGCTACTGTTCTGAACAAAGACAAAGGCCTCTTTCTCTGAACCTCTTCACCAAATATACACTGGCTTCATTCGATTCCTAGGTATCCTCTGACTTTTAGCACATACTTTGTTTTTCCTGTTGCCTTTTATATTAATTTACTTATCACAATGCAATTCCATAAAATATAGTCTCCTAAGTATCTTAAAGTAAGACTTGATTCTTCCTGTGTATGATCTACCTCTAGTAATGGAAGCAAGAACACAGCCACAAAATGGATTCACTTTTAAAATAGCAGAATTCATTTCTTTTTAAATTTTATTTATAATTTGATTGGTATGGGTTTACAGTACATAATGATTACATTCATTTTGGGACTTTGTACAGGTATGTAGTATGTCTTAAATGCTTTTATGTCTTCTTCCCATCCTCTCTGTCACCCTCCCTCCATCTCTTGGCCCCCTTCTCATTTTCAAAAGACCCATCACCTAGTTTTCTATTATCTATTTTTTATTTTTCCCTTTAATTAATTTACAGTCTATAATTGTGACACTCTGGCCTTTACAACTTTGGTCACTGGGAGAAACACTGAAATTGACATGGCATAGCTTCTAGTAGTAGCTGTAAATATTCAACCTAAGTCTACAGATATCTTCCTCTTTATATTTACCTATCAATAAAGGAACATTCAATTCAGACACTAGATAGAAAAACTGACTTTGAATATAATGTTCTACAAATAGCAACCCAGTTTCAAAGGACTTTGCTGTTTCTTGAACAATACCAATTGATACTACTTTTTCTATGTAATGAACAGCCTCTATGTCTGACCCCAGGAATTCCATTCAGTATCAGAAAGAGGAGAATTCTCCTGAAAAAAAATTAAGAAATGAACACTCTATTCAATGATGACATTTAATAACTGGGATTAAATTTATCACTATATACACACATTGTTTTGTGCTTAATAGTCATAATTAAGGAATATTTCTAAATTAAAAACAAACAAACAGCATTATCTGTAACATATTTTCTAGTACATTTGTAAAAATTAAGCATCACTTACATTTTGGGATAGTTAAATAAAGCATATGTGTATTTTAGTGATGTGGATTCATCAAGAATAAGGATATTTTATCAAATATCTGATTTCTGAGAAGTTAACAATATGGAAGCTATGAATGATTAACAAAGTGATACTACCAGGACCACAGTGAAAGTCAACATATAACATGGTTGACTGAACACCATGGAATAGATTGAGGAGGTTCAAATCTCTATTCTATTACTTTCTAGCTGTGTAGACTTGAACTACTCTTTTTCTTTTTATCATTCTTGTCATCTGTAAAAAAGGACAATGAATACTATCTCATGTTGTTTTAAAGAAAGCTTAATATAAACATATACTTAAAACCAGTAACGTAAGTGAAATTAGGTCTATGCTCTCAGATTTATTAATATCACTATCACTATTCCACAAATGACATTTCAAGTAATCCAAAAAAACTTGATGATAGACACATGTCACCCAGCAGAAAAGTCATTATTTGAAAGCTGCCATTTATTATGTCATATCTTTAGTTAGTAAGGGAGGGTCTCATGAGTATTTGTTTAAGAGCTAAACAAAATAAATCATGTCCATTTTGACAATGTAAGTTTATAACTTTTTTGTGTCTTGTAATACTGTATAGACAGAAGTATAGACATTCAAAATATCTCAAAATTCAAACTTCAATACTGTTTTACCTCTACAATGACCTTGTTACTCTGAATCTTTACCATAAATAATTTAACAAGAGGAAGGCTTTCATTCACAAAAATCCAAGAGCTCTGTATGTTATAAGACTGGTAAAAACCAAAATCAGATGACCAAAGAGTCATGTTGGTCAAATATTAGAGAATTTGTGGAAGAAAGAAATAGCTATTTCCAGAGCACTTCACTGGAGTTGTAAGAACTGAAGAATGATTACGATGTCTATAAGGATAAATATGTTGATGGATATGCACCCTGTGTAGTGAGGAACCTAAGTACAGAAGGATAAGGTTTACCTAAGATGGAAGATGATAAAACTATAAAAGAGGTTTTGGTTGTTAAAAAATTAATACAAGAAGAAAAAGGAGAAGGCAGAGGAGGTGAGAGAGAAGGAGGAGAAGAACCAGAACAGAAGGAAAAGAAGAAAGGGGAGGAGGACAAGCAGGAAGGAGAAGAGAAGTTAGAGAAATAAAATTATAAAATATAGTTTTATAACTATAAAATCATAAAATATAACAAAATTTATTAAGATACAATATGTAGTCATGTAGAAGAGAAAGAAAATCAAGAAGCCAAACCATGCCTTCCCATGAGCCAAGGGCAGCCATGCAGAATTGAAAAAGAATCAAGAAGCCAAACCACACCTTCTGGTGAACCAGCCAGTGCAAGGGCTGGGAAATGAGAAGAGCAGCATCCCCTCCACCCTCTCGATAAGCGAATGGCTGGTGGTCTGGGCGTCTATTTGGAGGATCACAATATGCATCATGGCAACTGTGGGGAATTTCCTTCCGTCTTGTTTTTTTAAATTCAATGTTTTGTTCCATTTCACTGTTTTGTTTTATTCTTATATCTGGTAACCTAAAAATAACAATATGCAATATAACAACAACCATTAAATTCCTATCATCTTGTTTTGAAAATCTATATAGCTGTTGGTTTTTTTTTTTTGTCATTTTGCTTTTGTTGTTGTTTGGTTTGTTTGCTTCTTGATTTTTCTGCTTTTTCTTTTTTCTCTTTAAAATTTAAAAATCATACAGTATGTGTACCATTTTCTCTAGCTGAATGTAATTTGTTATATTTTGCCAGCATATCTAAATGATGAAAAAGAGAAAGAAATATAATATTGATTCATAGAGATAAATGATAGTGAATAGATGAAAGGTACAGGTTTTTCTTTCACTACAGATAGAAGAAATATCATAGTCTCTTACAATAGAAATGACACCTGGGTTTTTTTTAAATCAAAATATAACTGTGCTTAGATAAGAGAAGGGAAAATGAATTTGTCTTTCTGAGCAATAGGAATATGAACAGTTACTAAAAAGTGTAAACAGTTGAAAGGCACATTTAGTGTTCAGAGAATCATGAGTTAGTAAAAGTTCTAGGAAGAAGAGATAGTGTATAATAAAATAGATCTAGGAATAAAAATGGATGCTAAATTTTATGAGACCTTGAGAGCCACTTTTTGAGAACACAGTGTGATATAATCAAACTTCTCTTTTTCCGTTGTCAATTTTATGCATTATAAAATGCAAAATTTCCCAGTGCTGCAGTTTGTCTTTTCATTCTCTTAAAGGAACCACTTAGTCCTTAGCTTTAAGGCAATTCAAAGTGGAAATTGCTTTTTTTTGCATACCTTTTAAAAATATTCCCAATATCTAAATCATAGGCAAGCATAATCTATAATTTTTATAGTTAAACCATTATATTTGTAGTCCAATTGTGATTGATTTTATGCAGCATATGAATTCATTATAATGATTCATTTCTCTAGATAAATCTCTATTTGACTTTTGTCCCCCAAGATATCGATGCCCTACTTTCCACAATCTGAGAATATGTTAGGTAAACTGAGCATTTCAGTTGCTATAGTTTTATAATATGTCTTGACAGTGGAAAGAGGCATATTGAAATATGGTATTAAGATCACTGTCATTCTAATGCCTTTGTTTTTCCATATAAATTTTGAATTGGTTATATAGTTTAAATATCACAGTCAAAATATTATTGGAAATTTTACTGAGATTTAATTACAATATTTTATAAATTTAACATAACTGATAAAAGTTATGTTTATCAAATATTGTAGTGTATTAATCTAAAAAAAAAAGCTACATGCCTCATGTGGCTCAGGGATTTAGATCAGTGGCACTTTCCTGGTAAGTGCGAGGTCATGAGTTTGATCCCCAATACCAAAAAAAAAAGTATTAATCTAATTCTTGCATATACTTTAATATGTTTCATCATTTATATGGCTCTTCTTTAATTCATATAAATGATATTTCAAGTATTTGTAAAGTGGAAGTGTCCATTTCGGTTCACATATATTTAGTCTAATACTTAATGCTCTATGCTATTGAAAAAGGTTTGTTTTATTGATTTTATGCTATAATTACATCAGATGATATGTATAAAATATTATTTTAATTTGTGAAACAATGTCAGTAAATTTACTAGCATTTGTTTTTAGATTCTATTAGGTACCTATAAAATTAACATGTTTTCTTAGCTAAGTTAAATTTTCTCCCCTTTATCCTTTCATTTATATTTCAATTCTTTCTGTTGACAAATTACACTGTAGAAAAAGTATATGTACTTATCTAATTTCCAATTTAATTAAAAATTTATTTTACTCTAAATTTTAATGTTTATTGTAGAGAGCCGAGGATTTAGCTCAGGCCTAATCACCTGTCTGGCAAGCTTGCAATCGTGAGTCTGGTAAAAAAAAAAAAAAAAAAAAAAATAGAATACATAATCTTTACTGTAAACTTTGGTGAATATATATGAGATTGAAATTTTTCTATTTCTATTTCTACAGTAGTAGAAAAATATCTAGAATTCCAAAACTTCGATTTGAGCTTCTATTAAGATCATACATCTTATTTTCATTTTAGGGGATGGTTATTTGAATTGTAACACTGTTAAATATTAAATCACCCTTATATTTATTAAATATAATCCATATATGTATGTATATATAAAAATGTTTCCTTTTTCATATAGTATATTCAATATATTAACTTTTTAAAAGATTTTTACAATTTTCAAAATGCATTAGTTTTTTGTTGCATTGTTTTCAACAGGATTTTGTATCACATTATGCTGAACTAATAAAATGTATTGACATATCTCCTACTTTTTCAATCTTAAAAACTGGAATAAAATTCACTCTATTTAATAAGTCTTTTTTTATTTTTAAGAGGGTAAAACAAAATATAACAAAATGGAACAAAGTAGATCAGAAAAAAACAGTGTAAGTGACACATATTTCAAAGCAAGACAACAGGAGATCTACAGTGGCTACAATGTCTCTTGTTTTCTTCTAAATAGTTGTCTATATCTTCACACACAATGAATTCATACAAAATAGTATAAAACTGGTCAAAACAGAGTAATGAAGGCATTAGAGGCATTCAAAACCAGACAATAGGAAAATCAATAATGGCTATCTTAATGTCTCTTGTTCTTTTCAAAATAGCTGTCCATACCTTCATGTATGTTAAAATTAAATAATGCAAAACAGACTAAAACTGCTCTGAGCAAAGAATAAAAGCATTACTGGATTTCACAGCATGATGATATAGAATCAGCGATGCATAGCATTATGTCTCTTTTTCTTCAAAGTAGCTGTTCATTTCATCATGCATAATATGATCAATTCTCATAAACTGTTTAGAAGAAGTTCTAGGCATATATAAGCCTCTACATGTATACCTATCCTTTCTGTATGAGAGAGAAAAACAAAACAAAACAGATTACTAGAAAAATAAGAAACAGACAAATAAATAACAATAGCAAAGAGTCCAAAATGATGACGATGTAGGCCTTCAAAACAAGGTGGTAGGAAGATAACTACACAGTGATCTTCAAAAGAGTTCCTCAGATCACCAGACACAGACATGCACAATTGTTCTTATCCTATGAATGTTAACTGTTTTTTTCCAAGAACTTATAGAATTTGTAGTACAATCATCTTAGCTATCCTAAGTATGTGTACACAAATTTAGATTTCTTTTTCTTTTCCCTTCCTTTTCCTTTTCCTCCTTTTCCCTGAGGTATTATATTTTTCCCCTTTGAGCAGATTCTTACTCTTTCACTGTATTTATTGAGCATTCTGTATCTTATGTGCTCTGACCATTTCTTATACTAGGGAGACTATGTGTTGTTTATACATGTGAGTTTGATTTATTTCACTTATGAGTGTGGTCTCAGATTGCATCGGTTTACTTATAAATATCTCAATGTGATGATTCTTTATAGATGAATACTACTCCATTGCATCTTTATCCATTCTTCAGTTGATGGGCATTTGGGCTGTTTCCAACATCTGGCTATTGCAAATTGTGCTGCTACAAATATGGGTGCACATATATCACTGTGATATGATGTTTTCAATTCTGGGAATATGCCGAGAAGTAGAATAGATGGGCTAAATGGGACTTCCAATCCCAGCTTTCTGAGGAACATCCAGACTGACCTCCACAGTAGTTGCACTAGTCTACACTCACACCAACAGTGCATAAGAATTCCTTTTTCCCAGCAGTCACTCCAGCATTTATTGTTGGTAGTTTCTTGATCCTGGCCATGCTTTATGGAGTGAGAAGGAGTTTCAGTGTGGTTTTTATTTGCTTTTTTTCTGATAATCAATGATACTGAACATTTTTTTCATGTATTTCTTTGCCATTTTTATTTATCTGAAAAGTGTGTGTTCATCTCAGATGGACATTTTTGGATTGGGTCTTTGAAATTCAGGGTCTGATTTTTAAAAAAAAAATTTTATATGTTCTAGATAGACATGCTTTGCCTGAGAGACAGTTGACTAAGATTTTTACAAAATTCATGGGTTTCATTTTTACTCTGTTAAATATTTCTTGTGACATGCCAAAACTTTTTAATAAGATGAGATCCTAGCTATTGACTCTGGGAAGTATTTCCTATGCAGTTTAATTTTTGTTCATGAATTCTCTACCTACCCCTATGTCTTCAAGATTTCTACCTACATTGTCTTCCAGTAGATTTAGTGCTTCTGTTTCAATATGTAGGTCTTTGATCCATTTTGACTTTAGTTTAGTACATGGTGATAGGCATGAGTATAGTTTTAGTTTTCAGCATTTGGAGAGCCAATTTTTCTAGCACCATTTATTAGAGACTATCTTTCTTCCAGTGAATGTGTTTGACCCATTTATCAAAGATAAGGTAGCTGAGTGTGTTTGTACTTGTAGTCATATCTTCTAATCTATTCCATTGATCTTCAGGTCTGTTTTTATTCTAGTACCATGTTGATTTTATTACAGTAGCTTTGTAGTTTAACTTCAAGTCAGGGGTTATGATACCTTCTGCCTTGCCTTTGTTGCTCAGAATTGTCTTTGCTATTCTAGGTCTTTTCTGGTTCCATGTGGATTATAGAAATGATTTCTCTAGATCTATGAGATATGCTAGTGGTATTGTGATTGGAATTGCATTAAGTCTGTATAACGATTTTGGGAGAATGGCCATTTTCACAATATTTGTTTTTCTATCCATCAACAAGGAGTGTCTTTCCATTTTCTGAGATCCTCTTCAATTTCTTCTTCAGGGTATTAAAATTTTCCCTGAATAGGTTTTTTACTTCTTTCATTAGATTGATTCATAGGTATTTCATTTTTTGGATGCTATTGTGAAAGGTGTGGCTTGTCTTATTTCTCTCTCGGTGAGTTTGTTGTTTGTGTATAGGAATGCTATTGATTTTTGAGTGTTGATTTTGTATCCAGCTACATTAATGAATTTATTTATTATACCAAAGAGTCTTTTAATGGAGTTTTGGGAGTCTTCTATGTAGAGTGCCATGTCATCTGCAAATAAAGATAATTTAATTTTTTCTTTTCCTATCATTACTTCTTTTATTTCTCTCTCTTGTCTAATTGCTCTGGCTACTATTTCCAGCACTATTAATATGCAATGGGAGTGGTGATAATGGACATCATTGTCTGGATTCTGCTTTTAGAGTAAAGGCTTTCAGTTTTTGGCCATTTAATATGATGCTGCTTGTTGGTTTGTCATAGATGGCTTTTATCATATTGTGGAAAGGACCATCTATTACAATATTCTGTAGGGTTCTTGTCATAAAGGAGTGTAGGGTCTTATCAAAAGTTTTTCTGCATCTAAAGAAATGATCATGTGATTCTTATGTTTGGCTCTATTGATATGGTGGATTACACTTATTGATTTGGGTATGTTGAACCATCCCTGAATTCCTGGGATAAATCCCAATTGATCTTGATGTTCAATTTTCTTGATGATTTACTGCATTCTGTTTGCCAGTATTTTATTGAGATTTTTTGCGTCTGTGTTCAGTAGGGAGATTGGTTTGTAGTTCTCTTTTTTGGTTGGGTCTTTCTCTGGTTTTGGTATTAGAGTAATACTTGCTTCCAGAAATGATTTAGGGAGAATTGCTTCCCTTTCAATTTCATTGAAGAGTTTGAGGCATGTTAGCATTAAGTCTTCTTTGAATTTCTTGTAGAATTCTGCAGTGAATCCATCTGAACCTGGGCTTTTCTTTGTTGGTAAGGTTTTAATTACATTTTCAATTACATAAATTGAAATTGGGTTATTTAGCCATTGTATATTTTCCTGACTGAGCTTTGGTAATTCACATGTTTCTAGGAATGTGACCATTTCTTCTGTGTTATCGAGCCTATGAGAGTAGAACTTTTTGAAATAGGTATTGATGATCTTCTGTATTTCCTCAGGGTTTGTAGTGATTTCACCCTTTTCATTCCTTATTGCATGAATTTGAGTCTTGTCTTTCCTTTTTTAAATAAGGTTGGCTAGGGGCTTATCAATTTTATTTATATTCTTTCAAAGAGCCAACACTTTGATTCATGATTTTTGTAATGTTTTCTTAGTCTCTATTTCATGGATTTCTGCTCTGATCTTTATAATTCCCTCCCTTCTTTTGGCTTTGGGCTTGACTTGCTCTTCTTTTTCTAGATATTTAAGGTGTAGCATCAGGTTGTTTGTGTTCATTCTGTTTTCCTGATGTGGGAGTTCACCACAATAAATTTTCCTCTGAGAACTGCTCTCATTGCATCCCACAGGTTCCAGTAAGTTGTATTTGTATTTTCATTTGCTTTTATATATTGTTTAATTTCTTTAATTTCCTCTGTGACCCACTGATTGCTCAGGAGTGTATTATTCAATTTCCATATGTTTATGGGGATTTTGCAGTTTCTTAGGTCATTAATTTCTAGTTTCATGGTGTTATGATCTGATAACATGAGTGGAATAATTTCAATTCTTTTGCATTTACTGAAGCATGTTCTGTGGGCTAATATATGGTGTATTTTAGTGAATGTCCCATGTGGTGCTGAGAAGAATGTATAATACTGATTTGTGGAACACTCAGGTGTGATTCAGTTCTGTTATTTCTTTGATGATTTTCTGTCTAGTTGATCTGTCTCTTTGTGTCAATGGGGTGTTAAGGTCTCCTGTTACAATTGTGTTGTTATTTGATTTTTCATTTCTGTTAATGTTTGTTTGTATAGCTTGGGTGCTCCTGAATTTGGTGCATATATATTTAAGATTGTTATTTCTTCCTCTTTTAGTTTTTCCCTAACTAGTATGTAGTGACCTTCTTTATCTCTTTGGATCATTCTTGGTTTGAAGTTCACATTGTTTGCAAGTAGAATAGCTACCCCTGCTTTTTGTTTGTTTGTTTGTTTCCTGCTGGATGAAGTATTGTTTTCCATCTTTTGACTTTCAGTGTATGCATTTCCTTTTGTGTTAGTTGGGTTTCTTGTATACAGCATATGGTTGAATGTTGTTTCTTGATTCAATCTGCCAGTCTTTTTCTTTTAATTGGTGAGTTTAATTTACATTACTGGTTATAACTGATATATATATTGGTTTATTTTTGACATGTTACCTTTCTGCTGTTGATTCTTTACCTCTCCCCTCTGTTTAATTGTTTTGCCTTGCTTAGAGGCTTTTTCCTATGTATTTAAAATGTCTTTCAGTATTCTTTCAGATTTGGTTTGGTGGTCCTGAAGTTCTTCAGCTGTTCTTTTTTACAGAAGTATTTCTCCATCCATTTTGAAGGACAATTTGCAGGGTATATCAACTGGGTTGAAATTGTTTTCCTTTAAGATCTGAAATACTTCACTCCATGCTCTACTTGACTTCATTGTTTGTGTTGAGAAGTCTGCTGTAATTCTGATAGGCTTTCCTTTATAGAGGATCTGTCTCTACTCTCTAGCAGCTTTTAATATTCTGTTCTTATGTTGGATTTCTGGGATGTTGATTATTATTTGTCTGGTGTAGTTTTATTTTGCTTATGGCTATTTGGAGTTCTATATGCTTCACGGATCTGTATGTCAGTTTCCCTTCTCATGTTTGGGAAAGTTTCAGCTATTACTTCTGTAAATAGCCTCTTGATATCATTTGTGTCATCACCCTCTTTTTTATTTATATCTCTCAATCTTATGTTGTTTTTCTTTACATCATCTTGAAGCTGTTATTTTCTTATTCCTTGTTATATTTAAAAGATCTTTCCTTTCCTGTTCACTAGCTGCAATTGTGTCTTGAAGTTCTGAAAGTCTTTCTTCACTTTCATTAAGGTGATTTTTCCAACTTTCAATGGAATTTTTTCATTTCCTACATATCTATTTGAATCTATTTCATGCATTGTTTGTTTCTTGTATTGTTCTTTCAAGGTTTCCATCTTTTTGCATTGTTCCTCTATTTTTTAAACTATGTATTCTTTAGATGTGTTCAGCATTTCTTTCATTACATTTATAATTTCTTCTTTTACATGGGAGATTATTTCTGATCTGAGGTCTTTTATAGCTCCCCGGAGTTGTTTCTTTAGTTCAGTTGCTATCATTTCAGGAGTTTTGGTGTATGGCTTACATTTTCTTCTATGTCCATGTCTCCTAGGCTTGCTTGGGATGGGCTGGAAGTTTGAGATTGCATTTTGCCCTTTCATTTTGTCATTTTCCTATATTGCTTTATGGAAGCTGAAGGCAAGGTCTCAGTTGTTTCTTGGGTTGAGAATATCTGTCCCTAATGCAGGGAGTTTCCCCAGTTGTGTGGAGATCCTTAGTCCTTACCAGGTGGCTCCAAGCCACTTGGGGTCACTGGACAGGGCCCTACCAGTTTTGGGGCAACACACCAAGGCTTCCCCATGGGATGGAAATCACTGTATGCACTTTCAGCTCTGAGGCAGAGCACAGGTGGCTGCAGGCCACTCAGGGGTCACTGGGTGGGGCCCAAGTAACCCAGGAGGGACCTTCTGGTGTGTTCTCCAGTGATGAGGGATGCTGGGTGTGGCCCTATCTGTCATGGAGGAACAACATGTCAAGGCTTCCCCATGGGATGGAGATTGTTGTGCACACTTTCAGTTCACAAGGCAGAGCACAGGAAGCTGTGGGCCACTTGGGGTCACTGTGTGGGCCCAAATAGGCTCGGATGGACCTTCTTGTGGATCCTCTGGTGATGTGGGATGCTTTGCGGGGCCCTACAAGTCTCAGAGTGACTTGCCAAGGCTTCCTCATGGGATGGAAATCACTGCATGCACTTTTGGCTCCTGAGGTGGAGTGCAGGCAGCTGCGGGCCACTCAGGGGTCACTGAGCAGGGCCCAAAAAGGCTGGAGGGACTTTCTGTGGATCCTCCAGTGATGTGGGATGTTGGGCAGGGCCCTCTTAGAGAGTATTTTTTTATTAGAGTTCATTCAAGTATTGGGTTTCAGTTAGCATATAATATTACTCAGATATATGATTTTGTTTGTGTTATTGTTAGCAACTTATGTTTTCTTGGAAATTTATTCATTTACTTTTTTCAAATGTATTGACATAAATTTATTTTGATTATCTCCTCTACCTAGTACAAACTGATTTAGTAATATCTTAATTTTTAACATTGCTTATTTTTGTTTGGCTTGGAAGATTTATAAAAATTGATTTTTTTCAAAGAATTTAAATTTTAGAAGAATATATTTAATGTTTGCAAGCTCAATTATATCTGTTTTCAGATGGGATAGACTTCTGTAACTTGATCCCATCCTATAAGACTGTATTAAAACTATATAAATAAAGAAGACATAAAAATTGTAGTTAGGGACCAGTGACAGGTTATTTTCTGGTTCATCTGACAATCCTTTGCATGTGATAAAGGCTGAGAACCTAGATGTGTCATCAATAAAAAGACAACTTTGACTGTAGAGAAAATAGCAGAATTTTGGGTTTTCCATTGAGGATAGAGCAACTAGATTTTAAGTGTCTCCTGTAACCATATCTAACTGTTCTTCAAATAAATATGTTAAGTTCTGAAGCTGTAAGAATCAGAAGAAAAAGTAATTCAAATACTCCCAGAAAGCTAAACAAAAAAATGTTTTTAGATACTAAATCAAGAGCTCAAATTAAAATCTGTGTGACAGTAACCCAGGAATAGGAATAAATTAGAAACCTATTATACTTTATCAATATTACTACAATACATCACCTAGTGCAGATGATAATCTCATCACTTAATCTGACAGTAAAATAAACCTCAATAATGTTATATCAAACATAATAAATTCAATCAAAATATTACTAGGTATTATGAGAATCAGAATAATATGATTAAAATACCAAATAAAAACCATACATTTATAAAATATGATATTTGAAATAAAAAACTTAAAGAATGGTTAATATTTAAATTTATATTTAGAGTTAGTATATTTATATTTAAATAGAATAAATATGGATTATCATATTTATAAATCACATAATTTCAACATAAGCTGATAAGAAAAATTTAAATTAAAAATTAATAAAATTCTAGGGCTGAAAATATTTTCTGAAATTAATAATATTTAATGTCACTAATAGTCTTATAAGTGCATTTAAAAAGATAAGATTCTTGAGCAAAAAATGAAAATATACAAATTGAAGTTCAGAGAATGTATGGAATAAATGGGAGGAAATAACAATAAAAATTAATGTATATGCAGAATCCTGGAAATAGAAAAGAAAATGACACAGAAGAAATATTGCAAAAGATAACTGTCAAGCTCTTATCAATACAGATGAAAGACATTAAACTATAGGTTCAAGAACTACTTAATCAAATTCATTATTACTTTTTCCTTTGATAGTTGTGTGTGTGTGTGGCTTATTTTTCCTTCAGTTCCTTTTGAAAATTGCTCTATTTTTTTGGGTTTTCATCACTTTTCTTATTCTGTGGTTTTCTTTCTAATCTAGTCCATTTGGATTTACCTGAGTTTTTTCTTGACCCTACCCCTACTCCTATATACTTTTTTTCTATAAAGGATGTGTCTTCTCATTAATTCACACCAGAATTAACTGTGCCTCCATGAAAGAGATTGGTTAAAAATAAGTTGCTTTGTAAATAATCACTCTTCTTTTGGAATTTTAGCTTATTTAATTCTTAAATCCAAGGACATATCTGTAAAGTTTAAATTGTATAATAGACCCCAATTGTTAAGGAGAGTATGTGAGCCCATTCAGTTTTATTTTCCATGATTCCTGCTATAAATTTTCATGTGCAAAGGAGTATATAATTTAGTCAACCTCATACTTTCATTCTCTAAGGCATGCCGTAATTGAGGGACTTTGGTTTTAAGGTATGGCTTTTTTTTTTTGAGTTTGGAAACTTTATTTTTCCATAAACTCTTTTTTTTACTGTACTCCCTATATTTGGAAATTTAAACCTTACACTAAAGATTTTAGTGTATTATGCATAAAACAGTTAAGTTTTTATATAGATTAGAAACATAGAAACTTGAAAGCAAGACAAGTTGCAGATTGTAGAAAATGCAAAATGACTAAGGCAAGATTAAGAAATGGAAAGTAAAGGAAAAAATTAAATAGAAAAACTGCCATGAATTGTCATCTTATTCCCCATGCCTACCAACATAATATAACAATGTTGTTTATGCTTATTCATACAGAAAATAATTACTGAAGTGAGGTTTATGTGTGAGACATAGTTTTAGGGAAATAGAGTCAATCAATGAAAACCATAAATATGTGGCAAAAAGTGTAGTTCAAGCAGAGACTAAGAATTATAGTGAATTCCCTATTGAAAGCAAATTTGACATCACTTAAGGATCAACTTGGATGCTCTGGGCTTCCATGGAAGTGAGATAAGGAAAGAATGAGGTCCCAGAATTAATAGGATTTTGGTTATTAAAGGGAAGGTCATAATCAGTTTTTGTGAAGATTTTGGCTTTTGCTACAAGAGAAATGCAGATTGATTAATTTTTTATCATTTTGCTATTATATATATATAGTCACTCATATGATGAGCAATCATTGCAGATGATGAGAAAGAATATGTGCTTGAATATGTGTTTACCAGAGCCAGTTGTGAGACATACAATATGAAGATAGAACCAACATGATTTTTTGACAGATTGAGAATATTATTAGTATGAGAATAAAAAATACACAGATACACATAGAAGTCACTTAGCAAAGTGACTAAGCAGGGGGAAAATTAGTGAAAATTCAGTAACAAACAATGCTACTAGTCTTTGGAGAGCAGTAATGATAACAACATGCTATTCCCAAATTACTCATTCCTCAGATTTAAAAGATCAAGTTATTCAGTATTTGAATGTTTTCATAAGGATATTGGCAGTAACAGCTTTTTTCTGTTCACACATACCCACATGCACAAAATTTAACAGATTGTGAGCAATAGTTTTGACTAACATTAGTGTTCTTTCACTGGCTGCTTAAGTTGAACATGTTTTGCAAGACAATTTTCCTGACATATCAGATAAGAGTAGTCTCTCAGCTTCATTATTTAGAGATTTATTTTCTCCACTGAACAAGAAAATTCAAAATTTCTGGTTCTAAAGGCATAGATGATACCATTTGCCTATAAATTGATTGCTTTTATGTCTTAGTTTGCTTTGTCCTTCGGTGTTTTTATTAATATGACTTTGAACTTTTATCCCCTCAGAAATGTATAAGATTTTAATTGAACGTTCTGTTTAAAATTTTAAAATGATTTGTTCTTCTTTGCTCCTGGAGTTAAACATTGCTGAGGGAGTTTCTGGTTAGGTGTGACTTTTTATTGAATTTTTATGATATGTCTATCACCAACCAGTGACCAAACTTACCATAAAATGTATTAAGCAATTGGCTCTATGTTCATACACTTGAATCAACAATAATTTGATTATTTTTCTCAAAAATTTTCCATCATTGAGCTACAAAATTAGTCTTGGTTTCTGTCAAAGTCAGTTGCAAAGATTTCATTCTGAGACCGCCTCTCAATATACAAATAACTCTATATCTCCTAGGCCCAACTTACTCCTTATTCAGTCTCCTTTTTTTCTCTATAGTTCTATATTGCCATGTTTGCTGAAACTTCTTAAGGAATGAAAAGTACAAGCTGACACTTTTAAACTTTGATATATCAATGTGTTTTTATCTTTATATGCTGTGTAGCTGAAAGGACATTTTCTGTTGAAGAGTGTGTGTGTGTGTTTGAGAAACTGAAGAGATTAGAGCTACTGTTCTCCATAGCTGCTTCAGAGAAGTCTGATTCTATTCAGATTCATGCCATTTTAACATTTTATTTGTATTGTACCTGTTTGCAATGTATGTTTACATTCCTTGTGTGCAGTTTGTACCTGTATATAACAAATCTCAAATCCTTTTTTCAATCCCTTTTCCTCCACTCTTTCCCCCTTCTTTCTCTTAATCCTCTCCATTTGAGAAAGATCTATCTCCCCCTACTTTTGATCACATATCTTTTATTTTGCTCTACATTTATAATTTAGTTTTCTCAAATAAGAGAAAACATATGATATTTAAGTTTATGTATCATATTTATTTCACTTAACATTATGGTTTCAAGGTCCATCAACTTTTCTACAAATAACTCATGTATAACTTTGTGAGAGGGTAGAATTCCATTATATGTAAATATCACATTTTCTGCATCCACTCCTCTGTTGGTGCATATATTGGTCACTTCAAATATGTAGTATTATGAATTGTGATGCTATAAACATGGGTATGCATGTATCACTGTAATGTAATGGCTTTAACTTTCATAGAAGGCTAATACCTGTGTCAAATGAAATTTCTATTTTTAGTTTTTCAGGACTCTCCATGCTAATTTCCACAGTGGTTGTACCAGTTTACATCCCCACTAACATTATGATACATACTCTTTGAATGGCCAAGTCATTGTCATTATCATGGAACATATCATCCCAAACATGTTAAAACTATGAAATTGTATAAAACATAGCTAAATATCAACATGTGATAATGCTTAGTGAACACAATATGGTCAGGATTGGAGAAAGGACTGCATGACTTACTCTTCTCTGCTCCATGATATGTAGGTTCTCACTTGCAAAGATTGTGTTGCTGGGGTATTTCCGTGGCTATATACCTGTCATCATAGGTGCATCTGGCTCCTCAGCAGCAATGTTAGGAGGAGACTGTATGCAAGCCTTTTGCACAGTGTCTAATCTGCCTCATGGTGCAGTAATCCCAAGTAGTTCTCTGGTAGTTCAGAAATTTTGAAAAATAGCCATCTATGAACTAGAAACAAGTTTACCTACCCTTCATATCCTACTGTGACAGGTTAGGGAATATCATTATCATCTTTTATTTATTGGTTATGAAATAAGACACTAAAGGAGCCAGCTTCAGGGGTAGGCCCATTTCTTGATTGAGGTCTGTGAAAATTTTTTCACACAGTTTTAATTTCCCCTTCTGCTCTGAAGTCACATATTTCTTCTCCCTTTCCAACTTACAAAACATACCCCCTTGTTCCTTAGATTGAACAAGGTCTCTAATACTATGCCACCAGCAACAGCTCCAAGTGTAGAATCTCAGCATCTGGATCAGATCCAGGTGCTGATGAGGGTCTTGGGAGTTTGAATCACTTCAACCTAAAGAGCCGTGAAGTAAAAAGACAAGTTGCTTCTCATGTGTGTGTGTCAAAATATAATGATATGTCAGGAATATTATAACCACTAGGATACTTTTTAAATTTTTTTTAAAGAGAAAAAAAGCAAAACAGAAAAAAAGTGTAGAAACAATAAGAAATTCAAAAAATAAAGAGTAAAAAATCACTAGTTGATAAATTACATGTTGTCTTCTTAGAAATAGTTGTTCAAGTTACAAAATTAAAGCATACATAGTGGACATTCAAACAGTGAGGCTGCAAACAGTTCTGTTCAACTATCCATCAAAAACTTATCAACATGGTTATCAATCTTACACACTTAAATATACATGCAGTTATATCCTTTAGAGCACTTTCTTTTCCTCCTTTTGCTTTTTAGTCCAACATCTGTTTAGTTATATCATGTTTCAACTTGCTCAGTACCTTACTGATCTATTTTTTTTTTGCTGCTACTTACTTTTTTTTAACTTTATTTTATTTTTTATTTTGAAGGTAGTAAAATACAGCTGAACAAGATGGAACAAAGCCAACTGAGACAGTGTAATGACACCTGGTACAGAACTTCACAGCAATTTATTGAGATAACAGTAATAGGTACAATAGTATATCTCATTTTCTTCACAATAGCTGTTCTTTCAATCAGGTAGAGCAATATCGAAGTAAATACTGAAATTATAAAAACAGAATATTGAATAGAGCAATACCATTAATCAGAACAGAGCAAAACAGTGACTAAAATATTTGCCTTCAAAGAGATGGTAGAAGGAATTCCCCTTTATTTGCTATATTGCATATAGTCAAACTCACAAGAGATGCTCAGATCTCTGGCTCTTACTTGCTAGGGAGGGTGGTTGGGTGGGTGGGGTTTTGATTCTTAGCCTGAATGTGGGTAGGCTCACAGCCACCTACCAGAGTGGCAAGCTGGCTGCTTATTTTCCCAACATGGCATGGATCTCAGGAGATGCTGATGGTTCTCACCCTGGTGCAGCTGTGGCTTGGCAGGCCACAGCCACTTACCAGAGCGGCAAACTGGCTCTAGGATTCTTTTTTTAATGGTGCAAAATGGGAGTCACAGATTGGGACCATCACTACAGTAGAGTGTCTCTTAAATCTGCCTGGATGTGGAGCTATTTCCATGATTAAGGCTTGATTCTTCTTGTTCTCTGTACTGGTTGATGTGAATGTCTAAGCTCATGATTTTATTCTGTAAGTCATCCTTGTTTTTGCATAAGAAGAATCTATTTATGCAAATGAGATACGTGCTCAACCTGATCACTTAGAATTGGGGACCCAAAGTCAGTTTGCTAATTTATTGTTTGTTTGTCTTACCATCTCCCTTCATTCTGTAGAAAGTTATTTGATTTCTTTAAGATCTATGTGTCAATGCTTAATTCCCTCCATTATACAAAAGTTATACCCTCAAATATCCCCCAGCTTAGCATCTTCACCTTTGATTCACAAAAGATTTTCCATGAAACAATACTTTGGGTTTCTTAGAATCCGGGTATTTAACAAAAAGCATCTACATGATCTATCTTAAACCCTTAGAATGTCTTAACGACTATCTGAAATGGACTAATATCACCTTGTAAACCTTCCTAAGGTGTCAACAGAAAGTTTATAGTACTATCATGGAGAAGCCATGGCTCAGAGTGTATCTCACTCAGTCCTATCTTAGCTGGTCCTGGTGTCCACAATCACCTAAGTTAAAACTCATCAGAGAGTAAACCTCTTGTCATGTGCACAGCAGGAGGTGCATTGCTCACTTGGGCAAAGATGGGGAGAGAATATGGAGCTCTAAAATTTTTCTCTTGTTGGTTTTACACTGTTCCCAGTGCTTTCAAATTTTTCTCACCTTCATTTTAGCAGGTACCTGGGGCCCTTGATTCCTAACACTTTCAGAGTTCTGCATCATGAACAGCCTATTGTATTGTAATTTGAAACTTGAGGTTTCCTATCTTTTTCCAGTTCCATTCATCTTAATAGGGTTTTGTATACTTTAAAGTTCATTCTCTTCATTTAGTACAGTTTTAGAAAAGAAGTAGAACATTATTTGGGCATTCTACACAACTATTTTTAAAATGTTTTGTTAAGGTAAAATATACATATGCTTTAATGTTTTAATCACTACAAAGTATACAGTTCAGTTGCATTAATTACATTGACAATGAGCTCAGTAATACCTAAGCTATAATTCAACTATCTCATCTTTTGAACTTAGAAATGTCTAATTTACTTTTTCTCTGTAAGAATTTGTGTATTCTAAATGATTTACATAAACATAGCTGCATGTGATTTTTTGTGTATTTTTTCACTTTTTATAATTATTTCCAGTTCCACCTATATTATAATGTGTCAGAAGTTCAACTCTAATATTGATCAATTTTAGGTAAATAAGACATTTTTCCATTCATTTATTTTTTGACACGTGGATCTTTTCTATCTTTTGGCTCTTCTGAATAATACTGCTGTGAACATGGATGCACACATATACTGTTTGATTCCTTTTTGGTATTATTTTAAGGGAGTGAAGTTGTTGGGTCACACAGAAATAATATGTTTCATATTCAAAGAATATCCAAACTTCTCCACTGAAAATACACAATTTTACATAACCAGAAACAATGAAAAACCACAAATATCTCAATAACCATTTATAAATTACAAAGGAAAAAGATCATCACAATTACTTCAAAATTATTTAATTATTTATCCTCAAGCTTTGTTTAATAATTCTTCTTTCTAGAAGATATATAATCAGGTAAACTTTATTTATAAGGAAACAATGAATTTGGGTGTTAATCTTCAGTATTTGTTTTTTATTCATTTTATTTATACCATCATAAATGTCATCTAATCAGTTGAACATACTACATATAGGCAGTTAGTTTTTTCTAAGTTTCCTTTTCTCAAAATGGGAAACAGAATTTTACTGTTCACTAAAGTTATGAATATTATCTCATCAAGAGTTGAGAGAAGAGCTTGAAGGAATCTCACTTGTTTTCCACTCAGCATTACTGAGGTGTATGAATGAGGTTGTCCTTCACTTTGGCATTGCATTAATTCACATATGCAGTGAACACATTCAGCTCTTAATCTTTCTAACTGTAAAATTTAGGAAGAAAACAAGAAAAAAACAGGTTTCTATAAGTTTATAAAGAGTTTATGAAGGGTATAGCAGCAACATATGTGAAACATATCTTGTTTTTATAATTGTCTCCTTAGATCAAATTTGCTAAATAATTGCTTGTACATCATGGTATTGTCACATTAACTGTAGAAAAATATCTTCTGCATGATTGAGTGTTCAACATATCTGAAATTTTTCTTCTCCATATTTAGTATACTTGTATACAGGCAATAATCATTTATTGATTCAATTATTTAACATTTAAGTATTTCTCTTTTTTAGTTTAAAAAGCAAAACAGAAAAAAGGATAAAAATGATATAGAATTTCAAAGATAGAAAATTAACACTACTTAATATATTACATATTATTACTTAGAAGTAGTTGCTCAGGTTACAAGATCTAGGCTTTAAACAAATGATCAAACAATCAATTAAAGCACAAACTGTTCTTTTTGATGAACTAACAGAGATTCATAGTATAGTTATCTATCTTGTATATATATATATATATATATATATACACACACACACACATATATCTATATGCATATATATTTACTTTCTTAATTTCCATCACATTTTAAAGAATTTTCAAGGAATTTTATTTATTTGATGAATTTGAGACACCAAATTTTCATGAATTTCACAAGTTTACATATTTGATGACAAAACATAAACTTGAGGCCATTTATGTTAACTTGAATGCCTGTGTTCATTTCCAGTTTATCTCCACTGAAATTTTAAAATCATATATAAATAAGATGTTGACTAGAATATGAGAAGCAGAACTGATGATACTTTAAAAGCTAGGAGTTTCTAAACCTTCTATAAATATTTGTTTACTTAATCATAGGTCCTCAATTTATGGTTTCAGGGTAAGAAAAATATTGAAAATATATATTTACTTTTAAAATAAAACAGATTAATTGGATGGCTACCAAAAGCCTTATAAAAAGAAAACATTTGATTTTTCACAAGATATAACTTAAAAATTTTCCTTCTTTGTAAAATAAATTGTATTTTATAGAATTTGTTGATAATTTATTAATTATAAAATACTAATCATGTTGATGATAGTTCCTGCTCCCAATGATATGTATGAGGCCAGAGTGTTGAAGAAGATTTAGAAACACCAATAATCATATTACATTTTTGTAGAGAGACAGAAAATTTTACCAATTAATTTAAAGAACTGTATTCAAATCTCTATCCTTCCCCTTAATTCAGTAGACCACTACTAAACGAACTTTTTCTCTTTCACAACCTATTTCCTCACCTGTAAAGTTAGAATGCTATATAAGACTTTGTGGAAATTAAATACTTTAATAACAGAGATGTAATTAGCATGATGCTTAGCCACACACTTAAAACTCAGCACATGCTGAGAATTTAATTATTGATGAATAGGCAGTACATACTTTTATATTTGTTACTGGTCTCCTGTTCCATCTGAACAGGCTAGAAAGTCTATTAAATTCACCCCCTGAAATTACACTTCTTGTGCTATTTAATTAAAATATTTTATTAGAAAAAATATAAAAATGCTTTCAAAATTTTTGAAGTAAATTATTCTCAAGCTACAATTTTATTCCAGGAAACTAAAAACATATTGTAGAGTTAATATTTGTAATCAAAACAGTGCTTGACATAAAATTAAGTTGTTTTGGGTGTCTTAAAGATAAATAACTTAGTAGTACCAAAGAAACATGCATTAAAAGTTTGAAAATTACCTTCCATTTATTCATCCCCAGAAACACATGGGGATCACAAAATAGAGGAGTAAATCTACCAGTTGGAAGATTCACAAGAAAAATGAGGAACATCATAGGATGAGGAGTGATACAGTGTGAATTCATGATGGCAGATGCCAGCAACACCATTTCCAGGAATGAGACTTGGAACTGACTGGCTGACTTAGCATTTCATCTTACTGAAAATGCCTTTTCTGAATTCACTTGAAGTTTTAAGAAATAGTGGTAAATACATAAATATGAGACAGAATACATAAAATCAATTAAAATTTGTCAGAAAAAATTAATGCCTTGTGACAAAAATTATAAACGATTTAATAAAAATTTATTTATAACTAATTGGAAAATATTGGAAAAGAAGAAATGTGTGTGTGTAGCTATGGTCTAAAAAGGATCCATCAGGGCATGGTATTATAAACATACATTGAGAAATCTAGGAGTACATATCAAAAGAACAAACAAAATTTTCAAATGACCTTGACATAATTATCAGCATATAGTATGGTAAAACACAGGTATTGCAGGTGACAGCTTATATCTGTGATAATATTTTACATTTTAAAAACTATATTATTTTTAATAGATATAATACTTATTTTAAAAACGTTTGAAATATATATTATATATATAAAATATGTTTATACAGTTTTTGTATCTGTAAAATATATTGTTTGTATATTAATATCATTAAATCTCAAAATAGGTGTTTAAAACATCACATAATACTAAGAAATTATAACTGTTTTGTAATTGATTTTCTCTGAGTCATCTAGCTGGTAGTGAAAGTGAGACAAACAGTGACCATTTGAAATTTCAAATGGTTTAATTTGTTTATTTATTTATTTGTTTATTGGAACTGGGAGTCAATCTCAGGACCTCTTGTTCTCCAAGAAGGAGTTTGTGTCACTGGGCTATAACCCCAACCCTCAAGTTATTTACTATTATTAATATGCTAAATGTATTGATCAGCTTCTCCATCATTGAGGCACAATATTGGACCCTTGCAATTTAAAGGAAGAGAGGTTTGACATGTAACATCATGAGATTCAGTCTAGTCTGCTGGTTCCAAAGCAGAAACACACAATAATGCAAACACGTTACCATGAACATGCTTATTTCGTGGCAGCCTGGAAAGAGAACAGAGGAACACAGGCCAAAGAGGAAGACAAGAGACCATATATAATGCCCAAGGTCACACTTCCATAACCCACCCAGACACACCCAAAAGTGTGATTTACTAATCCCAATCTAAAGATGACACAGTGAAGCTTAGCAGTCTCACTAGACAACAACAAATGCATTGGAAAGGAGAAAAGAAATAATGGAAAAGATTACATATGTGTGTGTACTCATGTATATATTCATATATATATATACATATATATGTATATATATATGTATATATATTCAAGATAAATAACTATGCTACTAATCTTGCTAGTTCATCAAAAAGAACAGTTCATGCTTTCATTCTTTGATCATTTATTTCATGCCTGTATCTTGTAATCTGAATGACTACTTTGAAAATAACAATACACAATATATTGACCAGTGTTTATCTTCTGTTATTTTGTTTTGAAATTGTATATCATAGTTTTTGTTCTTGTTTTGTTTTTAAAATAAAAAATAAGTTATATATGTACGCCAGTCTTTGAAATACTGTCTGAATTTTCAACATCTCTGCATATAAGAACAATTGTATACCATGTAATTCACCTCTTGAAATTCATCATTATATCTGCAAATTTACAGTAATATAAAGTTGTCCTATCACCTCCAAAAATGTAAATGTAAAATAAGGTCAAATATTTTAAGCACCTCAAAAATTAAAAGTAATATTTTTCTATTATTTTATGTGTTGTGAGATCAGCTATTGACCCAAAAGGAGACCAGGACTCTATAGCCATTTTTAATGATTTGATCAAGTCAAAAACAATTGTAACATTTTGATTTCCATTCATTTGCTTATTCAGTTACTAAACACTTAGCAACCATTAAACATTGCACCTGTAGAATATCTTTACCAACCGCACTAACATTTCTTAATCTCCTATTATTTTGTTTTGAAATTCTGCAGCATCCTTTTTATTCTATTTTCATTTCAAAACAAAAAAACACTAAAAACTTCAATATTACAACTTATTATAGATGTGTTAATTTAATTGTGTTCCAAATATTTGACCTGAGGAAAGAGTGTATAAATTCACCATGAAGAGGGAAAAGAGGTACTAGGTGTTAGTTTCCTGGGGATATGCTCCTCTCCAGAAAAGAAGGTGCATACTTTTTAAAACATTAATGACCTTGTAATTTGAAATGAAAAAAAAAAAAAGGATCACAATCACATAGTCTTCCTAAGCATGAAATAGGCCTGTGGGGGAGGAGAAATCCTTATGGATTAACATGCCTTTCTGGTTTACAAGAGCACAATGCCAAATCCAGTTAAAAGAGAGATGAAAGCCAAGAGATCTTCTAAACGTTCTCTCCCCTTTCAAATATTTCCATATCTTGCTACTTGTGTTCATGTTTGTGTGCGTGTGCACATGTGCATGTGTGTGTATGAGTAAAGAGTGTGGTTAAAAGACATTAGCAGCAAATCTATTTTTCTACTTATGATAAGCAAATCTGCTTCTTTTAATCTCATCCATCAGGGCTGAGATTAAAATAAAAATGACTGAACAGGCTTTGTACAATTTATTTTAATGTAAGAACAGCTCTACTTGGTATATACCTGCTGGAAAAAGTGCTGCTAATGTCTTTTAACCACACTCTTTACTCATACACACACATGCACATGTGCACACACACACAAACATGAACACAAGTAGCAAGATATGGAAATATTTGAAAGGGGAGAGAATGTTTAGAAGATCTCTTGGCTGAGGAAAAGAGGGGATGTGCATTTCATACATTCCATACATTTCAGATGTGTTTCTCACTTCTGAGTAAATGGTCTGATATTGAATTGCCTGCTAGAGAGCAAATTCACTTTCAGCTTATTTCTCTTCTATTCTGAATTTCTATTTACAAGAAGAGTCAGAGCAGTAGGAAGTACTGAAGCATTACTGAAAAGCTGCAGCAATACCTTTCCTATATCATGGTTTAACACACTGATAAACTGATTATTGAATTCAGTTTCCATATGTATGAAGGAGCTTGAAAAGTAAGCACATTAAACCTGGCTTGATTTTAGTGTTACACATACTGAGAAGTATCTTTTCCCCAAATGAGGGAATAATGGTGTAGGACCCGCATCATAATTAAATCATTCAACCATTATTTTCTAAAGTTTAACTTAATAGAAAAGTTACTAAAAGAGCATGAATTATCATAAGCTAAAATAATATTAATGCATATTAATATATGTAAGACATTAATTTATAGAATAAGTCATATTAATAATATTGATATATAGAATCACAATGCTAACTGTAGGATATATTACAGGAAATAATACCTATACCTCTTCATAAAGGTTTAAAGAAAGCAGACAAACATACAAGCATCACCACCATGATTTATCTGGCTTGTAAGATAAATTTTATTTTATGTCAATATAAAAAAGCATAGGTTTTAATTCGGAGTGCAGTGTCTGCAAGGACCTCCATTCCTTGAAACTTTCAGATTTTAATTTTAAGTAATTCAGAAACTTAACAGTCAGTTTGAAGTTTCTAAGTTTGGAATTACTATCCCAACTCACTTTTCTGCAAGTATACTACTTTTCCCTCAGAAATCCATTCCTTTTTCTGACTGAATCATAGTTAACTGAATCTTAGGGTAGAAAGACACTGGTGGTTAGCCTTATCAAGTTCTGGGCCTGAATTTCTCATTGTTTCTGTTAAACAAAAAAGTGACATCAAAAATTAAAAATAAAAAAATTAAAAATCAAAATATTTGAGGTTCTAAACCTCAAGTGCCTTTTTATCCTCTCTCCTGAGAACTTTAATATTTAGCTCTGGTTCTCAAAAAAATGAAATTTTATCATTCTATGTTTTATTTTGTTCTGCTGTGGATTTCCTCCTTATCAGTTAGGACTGAAAAATGATCAGGCTGAGACAGTCACAGGAAATCACAACAATTAATGCAAAAGCATCAGTTAATTCAACTATTACCCACTGGCAAATTTTACTTCAAGTTGCCGCTTATGAAGCCTAAATTGGGGAGTAACTAAATGAATTATGATGAAAATTAAAACAGAAGTGCTTCTCATAATTTTGCTTTAGAAGATTACTTTCTAAGTTCAGAAATTCTCATTACTCATCAAAAACTAGCAAGCAGTGTGGGGCCAGGAGGAGAAACAAGAAGCCAAATTGTCCTTCCTGTGAGCTAGCTGGCTCATGGGCTGAAGACATGAAAAGCTTCCCACCCCAAGTAACCAGCTGATTTGTAGAATCACAGACAGCTGATAACAACTGAGGTACAAATACAACTTAATTCTTGTATTGTTTACTTGACTTTTCAGGCCTAAAATTTGTAGTCTGAGAATCCATTTAGAGGATAATATTATGAAACTATGGGGATTCTCTTCTGTCTTGTTTTTGAAATACAATATTTTTCCCATTGTTGTTTTGCTTTGTTTTGTTTTGTTTTCTCCAATGTTCTTTTTTATTGGTTTTATTATGTTTTGCTTTGTTTGATTTTATTATGTCTGATAGTATAGGTATCAATTTTGTAGATAACAAGAGGCATTATGGTAACCATTGTTGATTACCCTGCTTTGAAGTCCTGTATCACTTTCACTGTTTTGCTTTGATTGGCTTTATTCTGTTTTATATATTTTTTTGGGTTTTATTATCTTTAGAGTGAAATTCAAAAAACAACTAGAGAAACAACAATAAAACTGAGTGTTTGGATATATTGTAATAGTTGAAGAAAGTAAACTAATATACAGTATACTTATAGCTGTGTTTTGTTATGATGCTTATATGAAATTCTTTCTTTAAATGTTTCTGTATTTCCCAAGTTAAAGTCATTTTATAACACTGTGTTGTTATATATAACAAACATGCCTACTTCATTGTGTTGTGTAGATATCTAGTATTGCCTACTATTTTATTGAAATACCCAGGTTACTTTTCCAGGCCACTGAGAAATCATCTTAGTTAACATATAAGATTTGCAGCAGGGTAGAAAATAAATTATATTGTTCTCCATGATACTTTCCCACCAAATATGTATATGTAGAGTTTGTAAAAATTATAAGAAAGTGAAATATATTGGGAAGTCAAGAGATAAAGTTTTCACAATGGTGTAAGAGTGAGCTCATATTTTGGCTGACTTATTCTAGAAATAATTTTTGTTTTTCAGTTAAACACTTCTGCACATCATCAGTTCTATATTTAGTTTACCATGTAATTATAAAATGTATTTCATTACAAAAGTATTCACTCTGATTTGCCATGCTTTCTAACATGGTACATTTTAAATTTCATCTCCCCAATGATATTTTTTTTCTTTGCTTTATCCAGAGTCAGGCTTATTTTTAAGTAGAATGAAATAGCATATCTTTCTATGGCATATTTTACTGGAAATAACCTCAGTATTACATGCATTTATAATTTTAAATTAATCCCCAAGGTAAATGAAAATATTGCTAATGTGTGAGATCAGTCACAGCCAAAGACCACCAATTGAATAGTTCATCACTTTGTCCCCAAAATTTCAAACATCAGTAGCTAAGAAAGTGATTGCTATCAGCTAGCAATAAGTGAGACATAGTTTAAGAATGATGAGGAAAGTATTATTGTTTCCACAATAATGGGACGTGTCTAATAATACTAGAAAATGCATATAGAGTGAAAAATAGGAATATCATTCTGGTTCAAGTTTTTGGTCTGTAAATTGCAATGAAAGAATTCATCATTTAAGTATTGAATTATGGTTTTATGAGTCTTTATAAATTAAATATCCCTTACATCTCACTTAATTTTAAGGGAGCAATGAGTACATAAGGATGATCAGGTCTCCAAAAGTGAGGTTAAGATCTACTGCATTAGCTCCACATGAAGTCACTGCCACATGAAAATGAACATGAAAAAATTAAGGAATATCACTTTCACTTCTTTAAAGAAAACAGTTAAAAACTTAAACCAGGCATAGCAGCACACATCTGTAATCTAAGCAATCTCACAGACTGAATTGAAGCATTATGCCCAATCTTTGAAATTCAGTGACTTAGCAGGAAATATTCAAAAGATAAATTTAAAAAGCTTGATAGTAACTCAATCTTAAAGCCCCAGGTTCAATTTCTAATACAGTGACAAAATATAAAAAATGTATTTACTTCTGAATATCATAAATTATTTCTCAACAGTTATATATGTATGTGTCTATGAATATATATAAAACTCTTTTTGACAATTTTAGGATCCAGTGCCTCACCTGTGTCAGGTGATCACTGTACCAGTGAGCTATACACATTGAGTTATTATAGTCTTCAGTGTTATGTACAGTACTATCTCTTAATTGTTCATTTGACTTTCCAGAAGACTATATTTTATGTATAAATGTAGATATAAGAGGTAAAGCTAAGGAAGTGTTAATTAGTGATCCAATTAAAGGATATAAGATTTTTACAGAATTGGGCTATGTCTTTAGATTCTTCAGCCAAGATCTCTGGAGTGGAACACAAGTGCATGTGATTAAAGATGGATTAATTTGACTAAGTGTGTCTTTGATTGGTTAAAGAGTAGTTTCTAGAAGAAATTACGAAGGATATGGAAAGATAAGCAGAGAAGGACAGGCATCCAAAGAAGGAACACTCAGAGATAAACTCTTCCACAAAAGATCAACTTTAGCCTGATATTTCATGACATTCTGGGTACAAATTATGCCTCAGAGTTTGTCTTAATAAAAGATAAAACTGGGGCTGGGGATTTAGCTCAGCGGCATAAACGCTTGCCTTGCAAGCATGCAGTCCTGAGTTCCATCCCCGGTACCAGTAAAAAAATAAAACATAAAATACCTCATCTTCTATGATTCTGTGTCAGTCCTGGGCTAAGGGCTACCTGGGAACTGGAGGCATCCTCATGTATTGTGCAGACGGAGGGACTCAAGGCAAATTGGAGAGGTATATGAAAAGCTAGATCTACAGAGACTCAGAACTGAATAAGAAAACAGGTTGTAGAGGAACTGGGCTGAAGATGTACAGATTTGCTTGCCAGTGACCCACAATAATTGAACAAAGAAATAGAACATGGAAAAATAAATAGCACATCTACAGCTATCTTAGCCCTTAATTCAGTCAGAACATATTTTTATTACTTTTAGATAACAAGTGCAAAAACAAAAAAATTGATAAGTGTGTCAAATTCTTTAATATCATTCACCGTTTGAGTGACACAGATGAATATGCTGTACAAATCCAGCAACTGTGTTAATATTGTTTTTGTATGTGTGTGTTCTATTTTCTTTCTTCCTATTCTCTTTTTTCCATGCTAATTACATGTAACCCATTACTTATTTGGTATCATTGCTTCAAAACAATCAAAATTCAAAGCAGATAAATGTTAAGATTACAAACAAATGCAGAAATATTAAGAATGTATTGCTGCATAATCCTTTTAAATTACAAAAGCTCTTGTGGAACAGAAATTAATATGAAGAAAACCCACAGATTTTCTTGTTTATGAAGCTTTGCTTTTCATATAAAACCTAAGAAACTAATTTGACATTAATTGATCTATTAGTTTTAGTTGTGAAAATTAAGTGGCCACAGCATGACTAGAATGACACCTGTCTGGTTTTATTTCACTGAATTACAACCTCAAACTCAAATGAGTATTTATTCAGTTGGATTCATAACACAATGAGAATTGCTTACCTGTTATCTCTCTTACAGATTTGATCCACCATAGTTTACGTAATATAATGAGATGGTGTGACACTGTACCAGCTCTGCATGGATTTTCTCCCAAGTGTGATTAAAGAAGTGATTGCCTGCCAAATGGGATGGCTTCTTACTGAGCCAGCTAATACTGGGAGATGTGTTAAATTATTATTATCTGTTGCTATCACCTTCTCTCAGGAAGTACAAAGGACTTTGGGGATTATTCATGGTACTATTTTAATAACACTCCTATAGCTCTCCTGATGTATGGTCATTAAAATTTTTATAGGGAGTGATTAAAGTGGAAGTGGATTTTTGGAATAGATATGAGACTTATAAAATGCTTTCTTTTCTTAAAAGATACTTTGAAAACCTTTTTAAAATAATAATTTGACCCACAGGACATAGAAAACTCAGCCAAGCCTTCATCTATAAAGCTAACAAAAGGAATGATAAAATAAGAAAGCAAGTGAAAAGTTCAGTGTGGCTCTGGTATCCTTGGGAATATATCAGTGTTGCATAAGAAAATGGAAGTGTCAAAAGGAGTATATAGAATCAGGGAAATTATGGGACACTAGATCTAATAAGTATGTAAAAAATAAACACTGAATTGGATTGAAAATATTCAACTACATAATAATAGTAATATTTCAGGATTTGTGATAGAGATTTAATTAGATGACCTTTAGAAACTCCAAAGTAGGTGTTGGGTAGAGATAGCAACTTTGCTAGTCTTTGCTTACAAGATTGTGGACAACTTATTCTATGTTTCTGTATCTAAGTAGTGATGAAATGGGAGGCAATATATTGCTTTAATTTGAATTTTCCTTGATTCCTAACTATGCTGACATTCTTACCTCCAAGATATAATCTCAGCAAATTATTGAACTTGGTCCTACCTTTTTCTTGTTTATAAAATAAGAAAAATGATAATGTGAATGTTATGGCCTTGTTTTAAATATTGAATGAATTAAATTTTAACACAGGAAATACAGCTTAAAATAATAAATGATATAAAACAAGGTGACCTACTAATCTTGCTCTTAATTACTATAGACAAAATTAAATTATATGTATAATAAAATATTTGAATGAACTATGAAGTCCAAGAGAATTCTGATATTTTTGACAATGAATTGTCAATAGAAGTTTCATAGCAAATTTTCTGGAAATATCAAATTATGGAAAAAACAATAGTTCACATTATTCTGAATGGTGAAGTAATTAGTCACTAAATCTACCACTTTCCTTGAAACTTTCCTTGAAGTAAACTGTCCCTGTATTCTACATAGAAAATCAAGATTTATTCTGAAATCCACCCATCTTATGGTGCTCATTAAGAAATATATTGTGGCCTTCTTTGAAGGCAGGAACAGGAACAGATTATTGGGTGCATCACTGTATTTGTATAGTCTTATCAATTTTTATCTACCTTTCCTAGCTTCTCATTTTGCTATAACATAAAACTCGATATAGAGTGGTTTATTAGAAAATTTTCAATAATCTAGATATTCTCATATATAAAATAAACTGTACATGATTTAGAGTACACAATTGTGCATTTTTGTTCAAATAAAACTGATTAAATTTGAACAAATGTTTATTATATTTGGTAAGCTATATAAGGGACATTTAAGAGTCCTCATTTCTCATGTTTGAAGCAATTTTAATGTTTTCTATAACCCCAAAACTAATGAAATTAATTCCCCACCGAAGCACTCATTGAACTCATATGTTTAACACAATGCAGTTGGTCAGGATTGCATCTTCCCAACTTCCCAAGAGTGCCCATATCTTTGAATGTTATTGATGTGGATGTCTTTATAGAGTTGCCATTAAAAAGATATTTAGTTATGAATTCATAAAAATCAATGTTGCAAAATGCAGGTAAGTGATCTAATACTTAAAACAGGTGGCATTCTCACTAGATACTAAGCAGACAGAATATATTAGTGAATTAACTCCCCTCTTACATTTCAGGAGGATTGTGCACATTAGCCACACAAAAGCACACTGTACGTATCCCAGAGAGGAAGCTGGGTATAATGATTTAGAGATCAGGGGACAATGAGTTTGAGATAAAATAATCTATGAAGTTAAAAGATTGGCTTCTCCTTGATCTTCTTAGGATGTATTTAATCCCAAAGGAAAAGTAACAGATTGCTGCCAGAAAACTACTTGGGATAATAAGAAAAATTCTAAGACAGAAATATGATGTTATATAAGATAACAATAAGAATTAAAGAGTCTTATTAAGTTATTATATATTCCTAATTCAGAAATTCATGCACATATGTCTAGATATAATGACAATTTTGTGTAGCCAAACTTTCTTACTTAGTGTAGTAAAAACTCTGGTCGTTCCCAGATAAAAGATAACAAAATATATCTTTTTTTTAAAGTAAAATATTTCTTTGAAACTAAAACATGACCAGATAAGTTCTACTTGCACTTTCTCTTTATTCTTTCTTTATCAGATGAAATTTTACAACTATTTCTTTTGTATGTTTATAGATGCAGTTTTTTCCCAAACATATATTCCTAACAAATATATGTTCATTCATGTCTATCTTTCCCTGTTTTCCTCTTCATTTCTCTGTACATTTTTAGTTTTTTTCAAAATATTCAAGATTTTGCCTTCAAGATTATAGGGATTGTGATAACTAATGTGTATATATAGTATCTCACTGATATCTTCATTTTCTTACATGTTAATTTCTGTAGAGTATTTGATACAGACTAAATAATGATAAAAAATTAATTTTGTACCTTTTCCAATCTTTTCAACTTCACTTCATTTATCAGTTTCATTTTTTAGTTCTCATGTCATAATAAATATCATTAAAACAAATAGACAGTTATAAGTATGAGCTGCCTATCCTCCTCACCCTTGTATGTAGGGAGGAAAAAAAAAAGAAAACCAAATTATTTTTTCTTACCTTTCATTCCAGTCTCTCAGATATCTGCTTCTAAATATAAGACAACACGATGGAAGGAAAAAGAAAACATTTAAGAAATATTTGGAAATAAAATTCAAAGAGACGGAACTGGATTTGCATTCTCTTTCTTACTTCCAATCCCTTGTTTGTTCTTTCAGTTATTTTCAAATCATCTTGGTTCACTTAAAAGTAATATTTCTATGTGCTCATAGAACAATCCATCAGAAGCCTCTCACCATCACCTGATTTTGACTATAGTGAGACCCACTTCTGGAGAACCCCCAGCATATTTTCCAAGGATCTGTTAGAACTCAGGTTTTATGAGCCCTGGTAACACAATAAGAGAATTTGTTGCCATCCTGAATACCAGTATCCTATATTGACTCTACATGCTGCCATAATTTATCACTAAACTTGCGCAGATTTTACCAAGAGCAGTAAAAACTGAGCACTTTCTCCTATATACCACATAAATTTAACTCTAAACTTGTATGACAGTTTACATCAGGGAATCACGCCTTACTTCATGTCCTTACTATGTTCATTTAACACCCTTTCAGAGCACACACAATCTAGACATTTGGCCACACTGATGATCCAAATGTCCCACACATCTATTACCCAAAAAATCCATGGAGAAGTTGTTAGACAACTTTTTTTCATTCTTTTTTGTTTCCAGTGTCTTCCAACAGACATTTGCACCTCCAGAAACACCAGCTTCTGACTTTAATCACTGCTCTGATTTTAAAGGTATTTATTTAATTGTGTTACATACAGGAGTATGGTTGTATCAGATAGTGTTCTTAGACTTTTCACTCTCCCCTATTGCTCAACTTGGAAATCTTTGGTGACTGCCTTAAAACCAATACAGCAGTTTCATTAAATTGAGTTTTATTTTCTCTTCTGTTTCAAATTTTACTGTAATATTCAGCATCAGACTATAAATGTACTTTCATTCCCTGTAATAGTAAATGTAAACTGCAAATCTATTGGTTGGAATTACCACACCTTAACTAAATTTAGAAACACAAATTGCAGACATTATTTCTCATAAAGATAATAGGTTTCTAATTCTTACACATTTTTCATCTGCACTATTTCTTTATGTTAAGCACTTCTTCAGAAGCTTTCAAATTCCAGCAACTCAGTCCACTCTATATTCTATTGCTCAAACTTGTTATTCTAAAACTTATTTATAATAATTCACCAGAGTATAAGGTCATTGCTCAAAATTATGATTATTACTTGATATTTCTTTCAGAAGAATAGATGATAAAAATCCAGTAGACAAATGTTAACTATCTATTTTATATCCATTGCTATGATACTTGTTCTTAATACTGAAAAATAATTCCAGGGCTAATTTTGCCCTTTAAGATCTAATGAATGTACTATCTTGCTATGCATCATTTGTATTCAGTTCTTGATAGAACCAAAAGACCCACACTTGAAATTTATAATTTTTAATGATAGTCATTAAAATGATTAAGATAACATGAGTACAGAAATAGTTCCTAGGATAAAATTCTTCATATTAGATAGTCTTATGGAATTTTGCTCAAGGAATGTGTTTTCTTTATTTTCTCAGTCTTTCTGTTCTCAATATATTTTGCTCAAGAAGGACTTGATTTGGAGATACTTTATACGGTTTCTGTAAATAGCATTTGGTGTTAAACAACACAAAAAATTTGGTGCCAAATTAACAGTGAATACATAGTACAAATTTAATGTTATAATGCTCGTTAAGTACTGCCAAAAGTGTAAATTCAGAAATTCTACATGCCAACAAACTCCATTACCATGTTACAGCTTGAGTCTCTGAGTCATGAGACTGTGTTGAGAAGGAACAAACAGGTTTCATGAGATTTCCTACTTAGCAACACTGGAAATCTTTACCACCATTGAATATTTTTAGAAAAGGTGGAAATATGTACAAATTAAAAAGCTGAATTTGGGTTCCAACAAGATGGCCAATCAGTGAGCAACAAAAAACAGAGCCTCCTGGGAGAAACAACTCATATGCCAGAATAAAACACCCCAGAGAGACCCAGACAGAGGGAGGTGGATCCTCTTGACACAGGAAGAAATTAAAACATAAAAAAGCTCAAAAATACATTGGGACTACAACTGGAACAGCTGGACACAGTGTTTTCACTGCGACCCACCAATTTTGCAGTGGACTGAATTTGCACCAGCCTGAATCCACCACAGCTGGCAGAGCCACCCAAACTCATTCCCATCACAACTCATGGAAAGCAGAGCAGCGCTGAAGTTGGGGGTTGGTGAGCCCGACAGAGAGCGGAGCCAGCAAAGGGACTTTCATTAATCCACGGTCAGGGCTAGGATTGGGAAACCCACCCCCCACAGGAAGGGAGCAATCAAATGGGTGACATGTTGGAATCTGGCAGGAGGATCCTGAACTAGGAGCAACAGTGACTTCAGTTGGTTCCTCCCTCCTGAAAGCAGATTCGTGGGATTTGCTTGGACTTGGCAGTGCCCCTGGCTGGGACCCAATGAGCAGTCCCAAATAGATTCCCTGTGCCTAGCAAGCACTAACTGGAGGAAGGCCTCTGCAGTTTGGTTGGCCCGGTGGGGAGGGGAAGGCTTAGGCAGCTGCTGCTTGCACCTCAGTGATAAGAGCAGTCAGGAGAGGGGGGAGGACCATCACAAGCATGCTTCGGAGGAGGCATGGCCAACAGGAAAGGGGGCTGGGACCTGCAATGTGACCTGTGTGGAGGAAGCTGGGACCATGACAGGAGAGAGGCAGGAAGAAGCCCCCAGCCCAGAACCCTGAGAGCCCTGATCCAGGAGAGGGAAAAACAAGGGCGACTGAGGGCAGCAAACAAGCAACAGCAGGCATGGCTTCAATGGACATTAAAAGATATCTTCAGGACCTTGTAGACGAGCTCAAAACTGAAATATTAAATCAGGTAAAGCAAGATATGAGTAGAGTAATAAAAGAAATGCTCTCAGGGAGCATCTTTCAGGAAGATACAGATGGTAGAAGGGAGGATCACAAAAAAAGGAGAGAAACATTCGATAAAGAATATAAAGAAAATGTAGAATACATGAAGAAGATTCAAAGGGACTACCAGGAAATTAAAAATTCCATTGAAAGCTGGCAAAATGCCTTAAAACATACTAAGGGTAGACTATCAAAACTTGAAGACAAGTTTGCAATGTGTGACTATGATAGGAATGATCTCTTAAAAATAACAAGGAAACAGGCAGTAACAATACAAAGGTTTGAAGATGATAAGAGAATCTACAATTTAAGAATAAGAAATGTGAAGGAAGAAGCAGGAATACATACAGGCAAATTACAAAGGCTATTTGCGGAAATAATTAAGGAAAACTTCCCAAGCATGGGAAAAGAAAATGACATTTGGTTGTGTGAGGCATACAGAACTCCAGCCACCTACAACCAAAACAGATCTACACCCAGATATATAATAATCAAGATACCAGAAATTCAATATAAAAACAGAATATTAAAAGCCATCAGAGAAAAGACACAGATTACCTATAATGGTAAGCCCATCAGGATCATGGCTGACTTCTCCACACAAACCATCAGATCAAGAAGAGCTTGGAGCAAAATTTTCCAAGCCCTGAAAGAAAATATCCTCCAGCCCAGATTGATGTATCCTTCAAAACTGTCACTAGAAATTAATGGAGAAACAAGATGCTTCCATGACAAAGAGGAACTGGGGGAGTTTGTGATCACCAATCCAACCTTACTGAGAATACTGAAGGACATTCTAGAGAGAGAGAAAAAAAAATACCAGGATTTTAGGAACAGTGGCAGAAAGGCCTCAATGAGTGGGGCAGGCAGTAGGATGAAAGAGAAAAGTAGACAAACAGGCAGAAAAATAGCATAGCAGAAATGAGGCAGAGAAGGTTGGCTATAATCTCTAACATAGATGGCCTTGATACACTATATTGTTAATAGCGCACCAGGATTTAAAAACCCACATTACTCACACTACTCCGCTTAGATGTATTATATTCTGTTCCAGTCATTCTACCAGTACTAGATTTGAGGGTACAAAGAGTAATCCCAAAAATAACAGGATATAGTAGGGTAATCATCCTTAATTTCCTATTAAGTCAATCTAAAGCTCTGTAAAACCTACACTGTTTTACCATAACTGATAGTAATTAAATCTGGTTTGTTAGATCACTGTTTTGTATTGATAGTTTTTATTCAAAGCTGTTATGATTGATAGTATCAAGTCAGAGAGTATAGGCAACTGCACTTAAGATGACAAGAT
>PVLA01007477.1:78106-104456 GCA_004027455.1 Hydrochoerus hydrochaeris | reverse complement strand
CACCCCACCCCTCCCCCTCCCCTCCCCCATCCCTATTTTTATTTTGCCTTTGGACATGTAGTTTGCTCTCTCCAGCAGTGCTTACCAGTACTGTTGAACTCAGGTGGTGCACATGGGTGTTAGTGAATCGTAAAACTGGGAACCCTGGGCACTGAAATTCCCACATTTTCCCAGGGAGAGTAGCCTTAGGGGAAGGCATTTCTGGGACTATAACTCACTTATCCTGGGAGTGTAGAGGGGCTCAGTGGGTAAACATGTATCCAAATTTAGCTTGCTTCCCACTTGTTTTTATCAGCTTCTCACCAGCCTAGTGCATTGTCAGTGCCCAGATGTCATTTTGTTACTAACCCTGGACCACAGGTTTGAGTCATGGTAGGTAAAGAGGTAGCTTTGTTTGTTCCAAAACAATAGAGAGAAAAATAGGGATCAGAACTCCTAACAATCATTTTTCTTTTTTTAAAAAATCATAGCAAAGCTGTGCCTAATCATATCTGTCCCCAAATCAAAGCCACTCCCATCACACACACACACACACACACACACACACACACACACACACACACACCAGTGCAAAGGGTTCTCCCCTTTTCCCAAGGGTTTCTCCCAATTCTCCCAATTTCTTTTTAAAATTTTTTTATTTTTTATTATTTTTTGGTACTGGGGATCGAGCTCATGACCTTGTGCTTGCCTGGCAGGCGCTTAAGCCACTGAGCTAAATCCCCAGCCCAATTCTCCCAATTTCTTGGTAGTTTTTCTCTATACATTTTTTTTGCTTTTGTTCTTGGGAGAGGGAGTGGCAGTTATACTTCAATTGGGATCCAAGCTTGAGGATTCTGTGCACTTGTTCTATGCAAGCGCCTATTCTAAGCATGATACTTTAATCTTCACAGCTGCCTATGAAGTTATATTTGTAGCTCATCTTACAGATGAGAAAACTGAGGTACAAATAAATTATCAGCTTGCCCATGGGACTGAGTCAGGACTTTAACCCAGGGAGTCTGGCGGCAGAGTGGGCCCTCTTAACCTCGGCTGCTGGTCTTCCACGGGGGTGGATTAATGCAGTGCCAGCCAAGGCTTTGCCTTGTGATATCCAGGTTTATGAGACACTGACAAGAAAAGAGGGGAAGGGTGACAAGGGCAAAACACTAACAGCCAGGCCTGCTGTCAGCAGCGCCTGATAGCAGGCAGGAGAGTCTCATGGATTTCACGCAGGCCCAGACAGGTCGTGTGTGGTTAATGATGAAGGGAAGGTGAGGAATGAGTGCTTGTGGCCCAGCCCAGATGGGGACTGATGTAACTCCTCTTCCGTGACTTTGTCTCCGAATCTGATACCTGCTATTAACTGGTCGGTGGGAAATTCTATCCCAACATTTTCAATCCACTGTATTTGAAGTCCTTCCAGGGGGACCATTTGGGTGACCAGAGTGACTCTGGATCAGAAGCCACTAGATGCTTCCCAGAGGCCGCTGTCAGGCTGCCAGTACTCACTGCTGTACTAATCTTCTCACACTTCTGCATCTCCCGCTCTCCTTTTCTCTGATTGGCCAGCCTGCACTTGAGGCTAAGTCCCTGTTGTAGGCTCTGTGGAAGATAATTGAGAGGGATGAGATTTGAAGGTCAGAGTGAGTGAGTAGGAAACAGAAAGAGGAGCATAAGAAGGTGGAACCTCTAGCTCCAGGAATAGTCCTGTGATTTAATGAATTGGGAGCATCTTGAGTTTCAGTAAAAACAAGGCCAATGTCTTATATCAGGTCTTGATGCCATGAAACCTGAAACCTTTCCATGAAACTATAGTTTTTCTCTAGTTTCTCCTAAAATACAATACAGGCACTTTTTTTCTTTTTTTTTTTTTGGTCCCAGGGATTAAACTCACAGCCTTGCACTTGCCAGGCAGGCACTTATGCCACTGAGCTAAACCTCCAGCCCCTAAATACAGGCACTTTTTCCCCCTGGGGTTGATGAAAGAGAATTGGAAACCGATTTAAAGAATGTCTCCTCCCCTGCTTAGGTGACTGTAGCCTGAGATTTCAGGCAGGCTCTTCTCTGAGTGTTTGCTGACAGTTAGCTGCCTAACCCTAGTCACCTGTCACATGCTTTCTGAGCCACAAATATTTCACACTCTGGGGTCTCAGCCGCTACCCTGCCCCTCTTCCATTCCTTTCCACCTTTTTTTTTTTCTTGCACCAGGGATCAAATTCATAACTTTTGCGTTTGCCAGTGAGGTGCTTATGCAATTGAGCTAAATCCCCGCCGCCCCCTTCACCTCTTTTTTTCCTCCTTCCTGAACCCACACCTAACAACTCTTTTAGTCATTGTCATCTTTCTTACCTTGTCCCTCTCTTATGAAGAGAGTACCTTCAGGAAAATCTGAGTTGCCTGATTGCATCTCTGGCTTGTATACCTGGGGAACAAAGGGAAGTGAGCATCTAGTATATTCTTACACTGGGGGGTTGTTTGCGGTGCTTTGTTTACATTATTGCTCACAAACCTCACAATTTGAGAAGGAACTGTTTACCACTAAACGTCATGAAGTACTCAGTGTAAGATTAAGAAGTAGCTCCAGAGATGTTACTGTCTGCCTCCGAATTTCACATTCTGAGTTTTTGGGTAGTCATAGAGCCCATTTGGCTTTCTAACTTCACAGCTCTGATTTCATATAGACTGGATGCTCACATCTGCTTCTCCTTCACTTTTTTTTTTTTTTTAAGAGGAAAGACAAGGACAGTCTCCTAGGGCTGGGGATGTAGCTCACTGATAGAGTGCTTGCCTAGCAAATGTGTGCTGCCCTGGGTTTTAGGCCCAGTACTGCCAACAAGAACAACAAGAACATTGTTTGAAAGCTCCTGATTATCTTTAATTGTAGCGAGAATCAATCTGAGGCACAGAGAGATGAAGTCAGCATTAGTGTCTAAGTCATGCAGGTTCCAGCCTGTAACTTTCCACAGAAATCCTGTTTAGGTATCTTTGCATAAATACTGCGGGGTACTTAGCTTGGGAAGTGGGGAGGCAGAGACGGCAGAAGGGCCGCGCTTCCTCTTTTGCTTCTTCCCTGTCATCACTAGCCTGTGCTCCTGACCTCTGTGACAAGGAAGCAGTCAGTGAGGGACTCACAGGGAGTACAGAAGGGTAAAATCAGAGGTAGGAGGGAGTGGTTAGTTAACAAGGAGTCAGTTTTGGTGTGTAAGAAGAAAGAGAAAGGGAGGGGAAGTGGGGAAGTTTGAAGTGGCAATAGTGAAGAAGCTGCTGTCTGAGCTCGGGACCGGGACTGGGTCCAAGTTCTGCTCTGGAATCCCTTTGAGCACCTCCTGGAGCTTTTTCCGGACTCCGTTTCTCAAAGGAAGAGCAGTGAGTTTGTGTACAGGCCATGGAGGGCCATGTAGTATAGGACAGCAGTGCAGAGCAGAACTGGTAGCCTTACACCCCTACTGTGAAGCTGGGTGGACATGGAGCTCTCGAGGGCCCCTTGGCTCTGCGGTAATACCTGAAACAGCAAACCTGTGCTTTGGGAGCTGGGGCTGGTGTAAACGTGGGCTTCAGGGCACCTAAGATTGTAGGCTTAGTAGCTAATAAGCTCCAGGGGTTCTTTGTGTAGCAATAGGTGTTTTCATATGTGAGAAAACTGGGCCAAAGGCAAAGTGACTTTTATGCTTCTTTCAGCTTTATTCTTCTTTTTCCTCTGAACTCTACAGCATCTAAAGATTAGCTCACGGCAGTTCTGTGATGGGTAAGCTTTTTCATTGTTTTTCTGAATATTTTATTGCCTTTCAAAGTGTTTTTTCTTTTCTCTCTTTTTTAAAAAATAAAAACAGCACATGTGATGTTATAAAAGTTTCCATTAATATGGGAAGTGAAAGCTGCAAACTGTGGTTCTTCCACCCTCACCCTCTTGGTCCCCAGGGGCTTCTCCTATTAACAGTTAGTTGATGGTATATCCATGTTTAAATTTTCATTTCTTTTCTTCCACTTCCTCCTCTCCCTCCTCTTCCTCTTCTTTTGCTTGTTTTTTGACACAATGTCTCCATGTTTAGTTCAGGCTGCCTAAACTCAGCTGCCTTAGCTCAGGCTGGCCTCGAATTTGGGGTAATCGTCTGTGCCGGGATTACAGTTGTGCACCAGCACACCTGGCCCTCTTTTCTTGTTTCTGTGGGACAGGCGATCCAACCCAGACCTTCACAATGAGCTACATACCTGGCTGTTGATATGTTTTAACTTTTGTGAGAGGATCTCACTAACTTGCTGAATTGCTCAGGCTGGGCTCAAACTTGCTATCTTCCTGCCTCAGTCTCCCAGATCATATTCATGTACTACCATGCCCTGTTCTACCCTGACATTTCTGATGAACACACAGACATGTATTATTTTTCCTCTCTCCATAGATGGGACTATAATATAAATTATTCAAGTACAAGCTTTAGAATCAAACACACCTGGATTCTAATCCAGGTTCTGAGCTAATTATTTGAATGATCTTGGCCAAGTTATTCGGTTACTTTTTTAGACTCAATCTTCCCATGTGTAAAATGGGAATAATAATAATAGTATCCACCTGTCTTGGTTGTTTTTCTCTCATTGCTGGGACAAACTACCCCATGACCAAAATTAAGGAAGGAAAGATTTACTTAGCTCACAGTTTGTGGAGGTTTCAGTCCGTAATCAGCTGGCTCCAGGTCAAAGTGGCATGGCACAGGGGCAACAGTTCAAGGCGGCAGAAGACAGCAAAGGCAGCAAAAGCAAAAAGAGGGGAGAGCAAGCCTCTTTCCCCCCTTCACCCCCCAGGGCAGGTGTATCACTCGTATCATCTCCCCGCCCTCCCGTTGCACAGTATGAGAATGTTTACCAAATGAGGACTCTGGCCCACCACTGAGTCCTTTAGTTAAATTTCTAAACTTTTCAAACAGAGTTGTATCAGCCATATACCATCTTGTAAAATTGTGGTGAAGATTTAATAAGAGTTTATATGAAGGGCTGGGGATTTAGCTTGGTGGCACAAGTGCCTGCTTTGCAAGTATGCAGTCGTGAGTTCGATCCCCGGTACCAAAAAAAAATAAAGAGTTTATATGAATAGTGCTTTATAGTCCCTAGCACATAGTATGGACTACACACACACACACACACACACACGCAGAGTGTGTGTGTTCAGGGAGCATAGAATGACTTAGAAGTAAAGTAAAAACTAGAGTCCAAGTTTTCTGACCACCAATCTCCTTATTTTCTGTCATAACATTTCTTTTCACCCACCCAGATCCTGTTGGGTACATGTTAAGTAATTTGTACTTGCTGATTGGTTGATTGAGGGTAGGGAGTGGTAGGGATTTGAGGTCTATGGGGTTCCTAGGATGCCTTCTCTAAAAAATGGAGGCTTTTACCCTACCAGTTGGGAGGGTGTGGGACTGCAGGGTTGACTGGACCAGCTGTTGGCTGGGCTCCAAGCTGGGAGAGCTGAGCCTCAGGGCAGAGCTGAGAGCCCAGAGTGGCTCTCAGTTTAAAGGATCTTGGCTTTAAAGGAATGTGCAGTGGGTTGTTCCTGCTCAGGAGGGGCTAAAAAAAGCCTCAGCTTCCCCTGGGCTTTGTGTGAGGGTTATCAACTGCCCATGTCGGCTCATCTCTCTAGCTGCTCTGGCATTTTTGAGAGAGTCTGTTTTCCTGACCCTCCTGGGTTTCCACCAATTGGCAGCCTGCCCCAGAGGTGGAGGCTGAGGGGAGTGAGGTGTATACGTGGGAGGGGGCTGGTAGCTCCAGACCTAGTGACAATATACAGTTGTCAGCTGTACCCTGCTTGTGTTTCTTCCTTTTATAGGCAGCAGCAGTTGCTCTTGCTCTCACCCAGCCCCTCTGTGGGGGCTCCTGCCCAGGATAAAAGAGGAAGAAGGTGGCCCAGTCTCCTAACTCGTCTCTCAGGAGCTGGTTGCATTGGCATCTCTTGGTTCTTTCTTAAGTGCTTCTTCTCTGAAGATTCAATAAAATGCCTCCCAAGAAACTTGAACCTAAGAAGGAGTTGGCCAAGCCAGCCCCAGCTGCTGCCTCAGCCCCTGCCCCAGCATCAGCTCCTGAACCTCCCAAGGAACCAGTCTTTGACCCCAAGAGTGTAAAGGTAAGTGAAATTCTGCCCTTAGGATGGGGTGGGGATGACTTTCAGGATCCTGCTTACCCTGGAGCTTAGAGATCTACTTTGAGGGTGAGGCCTGTGGTGTCTATGCTCCAAGTCACAGCCCCATGGGCCAGTGGAACCCATGTTGGACTGAGGTTAATGAAAGGCATCTTGAGGTTTAGACCTCTTCCCCTAAGAACAGTGTGTTGTTCTATTTAAGGAGGCCCAACCCAGTCACCTCAGATTTGTACAGAGTTGGGCTTGGTGGGAAGAATAACAGACCAAATATTTAGCTTTTTTTTTTTTTTTTCTTGGTACCAGGGGTTGAATTCATGATTTCACGCTTGCCAGGCAGGCACTTGTGCCACTGAGCTAAACCCCCAGCCCTAGTATTTAGCCTTTTAAAAGGCAATATAGAGGCCACCATAGTGAAATAAAGGAGACTGACCTTGTCCTAAGAGGTGGTATGATATCTTTATGGAGAGCAGATATCCAGTGATAGCTGCCAGTGTAACCTGGAATGAATAATGTGGCAGTCTGGGGTGGGACCCTCCTTCTGTGCTGGAACCTGGGAAAGTCTTTACTCACAAAGAATCTTTTGGGGGGTGTAGCTTATTTCCTACCTGCCCCACCCTGTTCCCTCACTCTGAACCCAAAAATCATTCTTTCATTCAACAGATATTTTTTGAGTGCCTACTATGCGCCAAGCATTTCAGTGAACAGTGAGAAAAATATCTGCCCAATAGGAACCCAGACTTCAAGAAGATGTGACATACTGAGAAACCTGGGGGCTGAGTTAGCTATTTTAGGCCTCCCAGTTTCAGCCCAGCTGCTGAAGGAATGAAGAGGGAGGAGGTGGGCTGTAGGGGAGGGGTCAGGAGTCTCTGGGAAGGACCAGTTCTATGCCTTGGCAACCATAATGGGACAAGACAACTGGCAACTGGTGGGAAAAGCTATTAATAACAGGCTGAGAGTGGTGGGCCCCTAAGGATCTCAGCCTTTGAGCAGTGCTGGGGGTGGTGGGGAACTGGGTAAAAATGAGAGTGCAGGACCATTTTCATAGACAGATAGAGGGAACCTAAGTCCCTGGGCTCTAACCGTGTGAGCCTTTCAGGATTCCCAGCAATCAGAGCAGGGATAACCTACTAAGACTGTGTCAAAGATCTTGGGATTGAGCCAAAATAGCCCTCACAAGGGGCAAGAGTAAAACAGGACAGACTTGGTCAAGAAGTGGAGGCAGTTGCTCCATTCCTAGGCTCCCTCTGGGGCAACTGAGGTGAGTATTAAGACCTTGAAAGTAAATGAGATTTTTTTATGTTGTATGTAATTCCCTGTATGAGCTAAGCCTGACAAGAGAGGCTGACCATCAGCCCCTCAGGACCCCTTCTTGCCTTTGTTTCTGATTTATTCTGATAAAGCATATCAGAATATGCCTGATCCCTGGCATCTAGATACCAGCTGCCTGATGGCATTAAGTGGGTGTTCTCCCATCACTTGCCTCCATCCGCCTGGTATTCCAGTTTCCCATTCTTGGTTGCTGTTTTCTTCACTATGTCTGCATCTTCAAATCTTGAGGTCGTTGAAGTTGCTTTGAAGTAGGAAAAAACATCAGCATCTTTCATGAGAGCCATTTTTCCTGTTATTATATTCCTCAGTTCCTGTGCTTATAAAATTCTTCACTCAAAGGGAGATCAAAAGTAAACCCGAGCCAAATGTGTGTAGTTACAACCATATAGTCAAATTTTATGCTTTTACATTAGTTTATTTACTCCTGGAGTATAATGCATTGCAAAGTAAGGCAAACAGTACCTTTCCCCTCGAGTTAATGCAGAACATCTTTTATTTCACTTAGTGATTTTTTTCCCCTTCCTCACCACTACCCCAACACCCACATTTGGCAAACTCCATTCCTGGCCATAGCTAGTTTCATTCCCAACTCTTCCTGGAGCTCACGCCAGCCACCTCCAGGAGTCCTTATTATGGAAGTCAATTCTGGGAGGTAACTTAAAAGGTTCTGATCAAAATCATGACTCATGCTTGGTCACTGCCATTCATTTCCAGAGGCTCCCATTCTCCTCATTTATACTCAGCATGAATTATTATGCGTGATAAATCTAAAATTCACTCCTTCATTCAACACATATTTTTTGGATGCCTGCTATATATCAAGCATTTCAGTAAAGGTAGATCTATAGTCAGCACCAAGTGGAAAAGAGAGTCCAAGGGTAGGGAGTGCTTTGGGCACCCAAAGCAGGAGGAGATGCAGCTTGTCGGAGAACTGTGATCAGGGAGAGATTGAAGAGGTGAAAGTGAGTGCAGTTGAGGGCTTGCTAGTATGAAGAATTTAACTTTGACCCAAAGAAATTACAAAAGGGAGTTATGGTAAATTCTGGAGTTATCTAGATTATTTCTTGGTCTCTTTCTGTCTTGGTACTGAGAGAGCTTTGGAGGCTGCATTATTTTGTAGTGTGTCATCAGGAGCCTGATGTTTTAGGTGTATACTGCTTTCCTCTTCACCAGTGGTCCATTGGAAATGACCAGACTTCTCTCTGGAAGGCTCCAGAGTCTCAGCTTTCACTTTTCTTTTTCCCTCCCTGCAGATAGACTTCTCTGCTGACCAGATTGAAGGTGAGTATGAACAATTCCCCGTTTTCCCTTTGGTTGCACTTTCTTAGATAAGGAGGAAAAAGGAGGAAGACACGGTATTCTTGTCATCATGGTAACGGTAATGGTTATAATCAAACCTATAGTGAGCACTTACCATGTGTTAGGCCCAGTCTTAAGTACTTTATGTGGATTCACTCATTTAATTCCTGGAACAATCCTATGAAATAATATTTACCAGGTGACAAAACTGAGGTACTAGAGTTTGAGTGGCAGTCAGTATTCAATTCAGTATTCCAACTTGGGTGTCTTAATTCCAGATTGTGTTCTTAATGACACTACCAGACTTCCTAGAACTAAACAGATACTCAGCAAATGGTAGTGCTTTTTTTCCTTCACCTCTAACGTCTACCCAAGACATTTGGAAGTTCTTGTTTGTTTTCGTTATTGGAAAGCCCTTCTTAGGTTACCAGCTTTCCCTTGCCCCATCAGGAAGTTTGCCAACATGCTCACACACTAGTGGTGGCAATGCCTACGGTGATCTGTCTGTGGCCTAGTCCACTGTGATCTCTACCAATGACTCCTCTCTCTCTCTCTCTTAAAGGAGGGAAGATTTATTTGGCTCACAGTTTGTAGAGGTTTCAATTCGTAGTTGACTGGCTCCAACACAGGGTGGCATGGCAGAGGGGCATCACAGAGCCTTCTCTATCTTTGGTGAGATGATTTATGTCACCTCAGTCTTATATATAATGTTATTAAATATAACTTCAAAATAAGTCTGAAGATCTCCCACTCTCCCAACCTGATTCTCCCTTAGCCATGTTTCTGTAGGCATCTGGTGTTTCCAGAATAAAATGCTTCACCTTATGAAAGTTATGTGTTCCCAGATCACTGTCATTACCACTTATTTTCTGTTTTCTCCACTAACTGTCTCCAGGATAGAAAATCATAGATGTTAGAAAAAACTTCAAAAGATCACCTGATCCAACTCCTTCATTTTATTTTATTTAATTTTATTTATTTTTTGTCTTTTTGAGACAGGGTCTCATTATGCAGTTCAGGCTGGCCTTGAGCTCACTTTGTAGCCCAGGCTGGTCTTGAACTTGCAGTGATCCTCCTGCCTCAGCCTCCTGAGTACTGGAATTATAGGCATGTGCCACCTTGCCTGGCCTTAAACTCCTTCATTTTAAACACACACTCTATCTTAAAAGTAAATTAATACAAGCACATGATAAAACAAAAATAACAAAACTATGATATTAAAATAAATCATAAAAATACTTTTGTTGCACTGATCTCTCCCTCAAAACAATCACTGTCAAGAAGTCTCTATGTAGCCTTTGAGAAAAATATATAGTAATATAGAACTGCATAGAAATGTATAAATTTATATACATATTGAAACATATGATACATGCTGTCCTATACCTTCATTAACTATGAACATTTGGATTTAATAATATATAAAATACTATTTAATAATAGCTTCATATGTCTTTTTTATTTGCATAGCTGAGACTACATTGTAGATCTTCAGCTTGTTTCTAGTGGGAAATGCACTAGAAACAAGCTGTTTCCCTAAACAAGCCTCCCAGCGGTGGGTCAAAGGGTATGTGCATTCAATTGCAAAGTTATTACTAAATTGTCCTCCAAAGAAGTGACACCATTTTAACTAGGAATAGAATACGAGAGCTGGCACATGGATTTTGAAACTAGTGAATTGAATCTGACTGTTTTTGTAATAACCTGTGGATAGTCACCTTCAGCCAATAGTTTTGGAGGTGCTATGAAATTCTTAAAGTTAATTTTAATGTATTTTAATTAAATTCTTTTGCAGATATACAAGTCACACAGCACAGTAAAGACACAATTGATGATAAGTTTTTTTTTTTTTTCATTTTCCAAATGTTTTGAACTATGGTCAAAGCCAACTGGGACAGCCAGTTGAGCTTTTCATTGCCTGAAAGTTTTTAGAGATGGGAGGTGGAGCTATCTTATTTTGATTTTTTTTAAAAATCTCCTTTCTTTGAAGGTATTTTTCCTTGTGTTGGGTCAGAATAGTCTCTGCTTTAATTTTACCCCTGTTGTCACTTATTTGTTCTTGATAAAGCTGCTGCTTGATTTTTAGCTGATGTTACTGCAGAGAACAATTTCTTCAGGAATCAGATTATTGTATTACCCCAAACTCTGACACTATTGGTCATAAGAGTTTGAGAAAATTATGTCCGTAAACCTTAATTTTCTTATATGCAAATTAACAGTTTTTGGTTCTCTTCATTTCAGAAATTTGGTGACTAGCATTTTCTATCTTCCATTAAATGGAGGCTTACTTTCCATTTGTTGGAGATAGGTATCAAATTTCTTCTTTTTAAATATTCTTTAGGTGACATGGCCCCAATTTCTTTTATGCTTTTCTTTTCCTTATAGGATATAACTTCTTTTTTCCTCTTTTTCTTTTTCCTCTTTTCCCTCCTCTTTCTTCTTCTTCCTCTTCTTCAATTTTATTTTGAGAAAGAGTTTCACTGAATTTCCCAGCCTGACCTCAAAGTCATGATCCCCTACCTCAGCTTCGTGAATGCTGGCGTGATAGACGCACGCTGTCATATCTAACTTAGGAACCAGCTTCCAACCTTTGACTCCCTTTCTGGTCCTACTTTGGGTTTCCTGATCTTTCTAGAATGCATTGTTTTCTAAGGTAACTGACCAAGCTATTACAGATTACTGAGGAGAAGTTTCTTCTTTAATATTGCTGGCTTTTACTTTTCCTAGAAATAATCCTCAGTTTCAGTGTTTGGCTTCCCAGCAAGTTCCCAGGTAACCAGGGAAGCATTCACCGGTATGCAAACCTGGTTCCTTTCTCTTCCTGTTTCCTCCCACTAACTATTACGTTGGTTTTCTTAATACTTGGTTGGCAGTCACATCTACACTGACTTATAAATGAGGATAATAATATCTATAGTCTAATGTATTTATAAAGATTAATGAGGTAATCCATGCAAAATTATCGCTTCAGGACCTGGCCCATGGTGAGTGCTCAAATTATAAGTCATTTTCATATTACTTTCCCTTTCTTATTCTGGTCTTTTATTTATCATCATCACATCTTCTTAGATGAGGAAATTCCCTTTTTTTTTTTTTTTTTTGTCTTTTTTTTGGTGCCAGGGTCTCTCTATGCAGTTCAGGCTGGCCTTGAGCTCACTTTGTAGCCCAGGCTGGTCTCGAACTTGCAACGATCCTCCTGCCTCAGCCTCTCAAGTGCTGGGATTACAGGTGTGAGCCACCACGCCTGGCCTTAAAGGACAGGGTAAGTATTTTATAGTCTTTTTATTGATTGATTGATTTATTTTTATTGATTTATTTATTTATTTTGGAAAGTCCCTTTTTGTTAAACCTGACTTTGCTTATCTGAATGAATTAGGAGATTGAAAGTCTGAATTCAAACTCAACTAATAAGTGCATACTAATTAAAGGCAATTTGTGGCAGGCACCATGCTAATTTTTTAAATATTAAAAACATTAAAATCAGAGCTAGGTCAGATAGCACATACCAGTAACTGTAGCACTTGGGAGACGGAGGCAGGGCCAAGCCTGGGCTACATAGCAAGTTCAAGGCCAGCCTGGGCTACATAGCAAGATTCTATCTCAAATAAAAAAATCCAAATTCTCCAAACAAACAAAAAAATTAAATCCTTTAACAAGGTTGTGAGACGTATGTGTTTTCTTTTTACTGAGGAGGAAATCAAGATTCAGTGAGGTGAAATGAATTGTCCAAGATCACAAAGTGATAAAATTAAAATAAAACTCAGAAGATCACTACTATGCGCTGGACATTGTGTTAAGATTTTTACATGCATTGTAGTATTAGTTGAGAATCTTTCAGTATCACCTGTGAATTAGGTGTCATTTATAGAAGTTTATAGAAGTGAAATGTTTTCAGCCAAAGTGAGCTCAAGGCCAGCCTGAACTGTGTAGTGAGACCCTGTCAAAAAAAAAAGAAAGAAAAAAGAGAAGTGAAATGTTTTCTTTCCCAAGATTGTACAGCTAATAAGCAATACAAATGGAATTTGAATTCATTTATTCAGTAATGTGAAAGACATTTATATATTTTTAATTCATGCCTAGTAAAGTATTGTAAGTAAGGGGCTCAGGGAATCTTCGACATGTGGAGTGATTTGTATATAATTCATGTCTGGCCTCTAAGCAAATAAGCATTTGTGAAGTACTTGGAAAGGATTAAAAACAGCTTTTCTCCTAAGTACTTGCATATTCTTTATTGGTTTACATTGTTAATCTGCTTAGTAAATCACTTCTCTGAAAATAGCATGAATAACTTGTCCACTCCAGTTCAAATTGTCCCCACTAATGAATTGGTCAAATCCAAATTATCAAAGACTTAAGGCTCTTAGCAAAGGACCCAGGAGTGCCTTTATTTGGCCTTCTCCCTTGGATTCTAGTACTGCTGCTTTCAAGGCGTTCAGTCTTTATAGTACTGACCTGGCTTGGGAACTAAGTTCATCGTAACCACCATGTATCAGTTCCCTGGACGCTACGTTGGCACGCTTTGTGATCCCCCCACTCAGCGACCCCCTCAGGTGGATCTCATATCCCCAGCTAGATCTAAGAAGTGGAGGACCCTTAGAGCTTGGTAGTTTGCCCAAGGCGACATCTAGATGAGTGAGTGGCAGAGCTGATGTGGTCTGACAGTAGCCACAGTGTCATCTTGACTAGCCTGGGTGCTCTCTCTTAGTTTGAAGCAAGCGGTGCTGAGTTATAATTATAGCTCACTTTTGAACAGACATTATCACTTTACAAAGTGCCTCCATATCCTGTCACCTCCTTTGATACTCACAGAAAAAGGAGAGGCAGGTTGAGTAGGGCTGTTACTTCCTTGTATGCTCAAAGAAACTGAGACCCGGTGTGACTTACCCTGCTCTGTGGAAGAGCCAAGATGAGAATGCAGGAACTGCCATTTCCAAAAGTCAGGATCCTTGCCTACATCAGCGAAGGATGAGGGAGTAGAGACAAGAGGTGACATTGAAATTGTGTAACAACTGACTGGCAGAAGAGCACATAGGCCCAGCATTGGGTTGGGTCTTGGTGGCACCAGGATAAACGTCTTTATTTATCAGAAGATGAAGTGGAGTGAATTACTTTTTTTTTTTTTTTTGGTATCGGGGATCAAACTCATGACCTTGCGCTTGCCAGGCAGATGCTTAAGGCACTGAGCTAAATCCCCAGCCCCCAAGTTGGGTGAATTTCAAGGAAAGCATGGGACAATTGCCGAAGGGAAATACATCAATTTTTAAAATTTCTCTCTGTACTAGGGATTCAACCCAGCCAGGCCCTTCTCACTGAATACATCTCCAACTTTTTAAAAGACTTTTATAAAAAACAAAAACAAAAAAACAACCTTTTTAAAAAAATTTTTGAGACAAGCCCTCATTATGAGTTTGGAGTCCTCTTGCCTTGGCCTCAGAGTTCTGGGATTATAGGCATGTGCTACTACGCCAGCCAAATACTGACACTGTACCTACCACATTAACCTGCTATTTAGCCAGGGTAGAGGCCAAGCAGCCCCCAGCCCCCTTCTCCTCTTCTTCACAGAGTTTAAAGAGGCCTTTTCATTGTTTGACCGGACCCCGGTTGGAGAGATGAAGATCACCTACGGGCAGTGCGGAGACGTGCTGCGGGCCCTGGGCCAGAACCCCACCAATGCTGAGGTGCTGCGCGTCCTGGGCAAGCCCAAGCCTGAAGGTCGGTGTGGTCCCTGGCTGACTCTCCTGGTGTGTTGTCCTCCCTGGAGCCTGGATTGGTCTGGATTTGTCTCCCCTCAGTCTCATTCTCTTTTCTCCCCTTTATTGCTTTAGGGCAAGCCTCTCCTACCCGGGGTACCCTTGCCCTATTTTGAGAACTTACCTAGCAACCCTGACACTTAGTTGACCCTTGAAGAATGTGTCCAGGGTTTGTTTTTGTTCCATGATGAGATTTGGATTCCGGGGTGGGGTGGGGGACAGTACTGAAGGAACCTGATACTGCTTTAGTGTCTCCTCCTGACTCCTGTCTCCACCCCACCCTCTGCCCCCCCCCTTCCCCCTCCAAGATGCCAGGGACATGGCCATGGCCGGGAAGGTAGGATGGGAATCTGATCACTAACCATCCACCCCCATTCCCCACTGCAGTAGCTCTTATTTGAGGTGTCTATCACTGACTGTACTGAGTCCCATAACTCTTGTGAGTTGCGTCAAAAACGATTTAGTTTCAGCCATGTGCAGTGGTACACACCTGTAATTCCCGCACATGGGAGGCTGACGTGGAGGATCACCAAGAGTTCAAGGCCAACCTGGACTACATAGCGAGTTCAAGGCCAGCCTGAATTATAGAGCAAGACCTTGTCTCAAAAACCGAAACCAAACCTAAACCAAACCAAACCAAACCAAAAACCCCAACAAAAACAAAGCAAAACAGAAAAAAGATCCCCCTCCCAATAATGGTAAGAGCACTAAAGTTGGGGAATTATTCATTTAAATTATTTGTTTAATATAAACTAGAGCAGATTCAAGATTTGTTCTGTAATGAAGACTTTTTCACTCATTTGTACCAAAACTTGATGGATTTTGGTGAGTGAGCAATCAGAAAGTTTAGGTATGTAATCCACTTATATATATAATCTTCCATCTGTAGTAGAAAAGTTAATAGCTGCCCTAAAGCGCATAGCTCAGAGCTGTAGGCCCTACCAGGGACCTTGTAGACCCAGGCAGGAGTCTCAGCAGGGGCAGGCTGTCCCTAGACGCTGCTTGAGATTCGTCTGGTTCTCTCCTTCTTTGGTTTTGGCTTTTTCCCCTTCTCCTCTAGCTGGAGATATCAGTAGTTCAGGGATGAATGATGCGGGCAGGAAAGTCCCTGGAGGCTGGGAAATTTTGTAAGTCAGCAGGACTTCTTTTAAGTCAAGAGATACTCTGGTTTTCTTTTGTTTTAGGAGGTTCGTGTGTGTTTAGGAAGGAAATACACGGCAAAATTTGTGCTATTTGAGATTTTTAAAAATTGATTTAATTAAAGCTTTCTGCATTGAAAGTGTGCTATTCATAAGTGAATGGCAAATTTATGAAAACTATTGATTCCAAGCATTTCAGGCAATATGGTTTAGTAATAGTACTCTACCCAAATGCAGAGTTATGCAAACATTTATTTTAATTTTTTTTTGCATTGCTGGGGATCAAACCCAGGGCCTTGTAGATGCCAGGCAAATCCTCTACCTCTGAGCTGTTCCTTCGGGCCAACATTTAATTTTGCCCTTCCTACCAGCTTACCTCTGTGCCGGTACATGTGTCATATGTCAAAAGTCTGCATTGTCAATGTGAGGCCTGCTGTGGGGCCCTTAGGGCCCCTCAAATCTTGCTGTTGCCACTCTCAGCTCCTCTGCCTAGCTGGCTACCTGGAGCTCAGAGGTCTGGGTGGAGTGACAGTCCCTTTTTTCTTCAGTTCTACTCTTTTCACTGGGAGTAAGAGCCCCAGAGCCTAGGTCCCCTAAGTTCCAAGTTTCTTTCTTTGTTCCAGAGGGCAGTTCTGTGCCCTCCAGGGTCACTGACGGTCTATGAGTATCTACTTACACTGCTTTCTTTGGCCTTCCATGCCTGCTGGAAGAGATGAATGCCAAGATGCTGGACTTTGAGACATTCCTGCCCATCCTGCAGCACATCTCCCGCAACAAGGAGCAGGGCACCTACGAGGACTTTGTAGAGGGGCTGCGTGTCTTTGACAAGGAGAGCAATGGCACAGTCATGGGTGCTGAACTTCGGCATGTCCTTGCCACCCTGGGTATGCCACCTGGGCAGAAGTGAAGCCCATGTGGGAGGGATGGAGGATTGTGCATTGCCAAGGTGACATATGTTAGGGGAGGACATAGCCAGGGGTCCCTGCAATCGTCAGATCGTGTCCTAATCCATGGCCTAGCTCCCTAAACTCTGTAGGAACAACCTCCCCCAGTTGGGTTTGCTCAGCAGTAGAAAGGTTTGGGAGTTGAAAGCACCTGGCAGAGCAGGGGTTAGTGTTGAGACCCGAAAGGCGGACTGAGGGCTTCTGTCCTTGCCTTTTCCTGTTATGTGGTCCTGAATAGAGCTTGAGAAACTTCAGGAAGTGCACAGGGCTTTAGGACTGTTGGGCCTACCCTTCAAAGTCTTTGGGAGAGCCTTGACATGAACCACCTCCCGATCCAAAGTCGTAGACCTTCAGACTTAGGGGTACTTGGTTTTTCCTGTGCCTTATTTGCCACCATCTCCCAAATCCATCCCAGGAGAGAAGATGACCGAAGCCGAAGTGGAGCAGCTGCTGTCTGGGCAGGAAGATGCCAATGGCTGCATCAATTATGAGGGTATCCAGCATGCCTTACTCCCCAGGGCACCCAGGAGGTGGCGTGTAGGAAGGGCCTGGGTGGGCCTGGGAGCTAAGGATGTGTGCATCAGATGGCTTTGACTGACTTCCTGTGAATGTTGTTCTTTTCCATCTTGGGAGGAATGTAGTGGGAATCCCGATGTAGAGGGAAAAGGATGAATTTGGAAGCTAGCGCTGTGATGGATACGCTAGCGGGGTCAACCTGGTTATGCCACTTAGCTTCCCTGAGCTTCAGTTTTCTCATCTGAGCAATGAGGGTGATGCTAGCACTTTTCTCATGCTTGTGGGTATTTGTAGACATAATGTAGTTCTTTTATCTATGTTGAATCTCAGCACAAAAAGTGGACACAGCAGAATTTGCTTTTCCCTCTTCACTTTCTACCCACCAACCCTCAAATAAGGGAAAGATTTACAGTCTGGAGAGAGGATATTGGGAAGGTTTGAGAGCTGGGGAGGGAAGTACAGAGCTGGGGGGCTAAGTGAAGGGGCTGCCTGATTTTTACTTTCCCCCCTAGCCTTCGTCAAGCACATCATGTCCGGGTAAAGCAAATTCCTACAGGGTAAGTACAGCCTGTCCCTCCAGATCCCTCAGAGGCCTGGACATATTGCCACCTGCCTCAGGGATCTCCTGCTCTAGGTCTGGCCCCTTAAGAGAGAACCGTGTGGGGTCCAGAGTGGGAGTAGCTTGGCTCACCCGTTTCCCTTTCATTCTTGGTAGTGGCTCCTGTCCTCGTTCCCTCCTTACCTGCCTTCTTACGTCCTTTTCTTTTCATACCATCTTGATCCTTTACTGTCATATCCTCCTGCCTCTCCCAGTCTGTCAGGCCTGGGACACCCTGTATAGACTCTTGGGTATGAGGAAGGCACATCTCAACTGGAAGGCTGGAGCGTCGAGAGCCTGGCCTCTTTACCCTGTTCCTCTTCATTCCCTGGGCTCCCCTGGGTCAGTACCATCCAGATGGTAATAAGGGGTTGGGGTAAGGGGCTGGATGTAGGAGGGTGACATGCCTTTTCAGGTAGCATTTTCTTTCAGGTGCCTGGTCCTTGGGGCCTTAGCCACCCCAGGACATGTTAGCAAGACGCCCACAGTGACTGAGATGGAGTCCTGGACTTTCCACTGTCCCAGCCTAAGGACCTTCCAACCTATAGCCCTTCTGGTAAATAAATAGCTCCAGCAAGGCTGGGCCAAGTTCCTTGATTCTGACCTGTCTCTGAGTTATTTTTAAAACTAATTAATTAATTACTTTGATATCGGTGCATATGTAAGATTTTCACCTAGAGACTCTTGTGTACTCAGAGCTGGGAGCTAAAAGACAAAAGCTTGTGGGTTTAGAAAGAGTGGGGTCAGACACATGAGTGAGAGCCCTAGAAGGATCTGTAAGTAGAGTATCTGTCAGACCTGGGACCCCCTGGATAGACTTTTGGGTACCAAAAAGGCACATCTCCTTTCACTTCTCCTAAGGCTCACACTTTCCCTTACTTAGCCCCCAGGTTGGGGCCAGGACAGGGGACACAAGGAGCCAGTCGGGAATTTCTCAAAGGGCCCATGCTGTGTCTTATTTCTGGTTCTGGAAACTGAACTTGGGGCCTCATGGATGGTAGACAGATACTCTGCCTAGCTAGGTCTCCAGATCTTTTAAATTGTATTTTATCTTTTTTTTTTTGAGACAGAGTCTCACTATGTAGCTCAGGCTGGCCTTGAACTCACTAGATAGCACAGTCTAGCCTCAAATTTCTGCCTCAGCCTCCTGAGTGCTGGGATTACACACATGTGCCACCATACCTGGGCTTAATTTGCTTTTATCTTGAGACAGGGTTTTTCTAAATTGTCCGAGGTGGCCTTGAATTTGTGATCCTCCTGCCTCAGTCTCTCAAGTAGATGGAATTTCTTTTTTTTTTTTTAATTTTATTTAAAGAGAGGGGAAAAATAAAGCAAAACAAAACAAAACAAAAGGGTAGAAACAATACAGAATTTCAAAAAAAATGAACAGTAAGAAATCACTAGTTGATACATTACATATTGTCTTTCTGGATGTAATTGTTCAAGTTACAAAATCAAAGCATACAAAGTGGACATTCAAACAGTGAGGCTGCCAACAGCTCGTTCTCTGATCCAACAAAAATTTAGCAACATAATTATCAATCCTACACCCTTAAATATACATGCAGTTATATCCTTTAGAGCACTTGCTTTTCCTCCTTTTGCTTTTTAAGTTCATTATCTGTTTAGTTATATTATGTTTCAGGTTGCTCAATACCTTGCTGATCTGTTTTGTTGTTGTTATTTACTATTTTATTTTTTCTTATTATTTATTTATTTATTTTGAAGGTAGTAAATTACAGCAGAATAAGACAGGACACAGCCAACCGAGGCAGTGCAGTGAAACTGGCACAGAACCTCACAGCAGGCCACCGGGACAACAGCAATAGGCACAATAGTACATCTGGTTTTCTTCACAATAGTTGTTCCTTCAATCAGGCAGAGGAATATCGAAGGAAATACCGAAATTACAAGAACAGAATATTGAATAGAGCAGTACCATTGATCAAAACAGAGCAAAACAGAGATAAAAATATTTGCCCTCAAAGAGATGGCAGAAGAAAATCCCCCTTATTTGCTATATCGCATATGCTCAAACTTGCAAGACATGCTCAGATCTCTGGCTCACTTGCTGGCAGGGGGTGGGGGTGGCGCCCCGGTAGGCTCACAGCCACCCACCAGAGGGGTGAACTGGCTGCCTGTTTTCCCAGCGCCCCAAGGTCCACCAAGGTGCGTGGCGGGTCTCAGGAAACGCTGATATGGTTCTCGCCCTGGGGGCGGCTGCCGCTTGCCAGGACAAAACAAGATGATAGGAATTTAACAATGGTTGTAATATTGCATGTTGTTATCTTAAAAAGAGCTGCTTAGATTGCCAGATATAGATTTGAAAAATTTATCTAATTGTAGGAGTATTAATTGTTCTTTTCCAAGAACTAATAGACTTAGTAGTATAATCATCTTAGCTATTTTATAAGTATACAAACAAATGTATAACTCTTTCATTTCCCCTTCCTTCTTTTTCCCAGTTATTTTTTCCCTTTGAGCAGTTTCTTACCTTTCACAATAAGTAGGTGGAACTTTAGCAACTGTGTGCTACCACACTTGGCTACTCTGCTTTTTTAAAAAAATTGTGAGATTGGGGAATGTAGTTAAAGGTAGAGTGCTTATCTAGCATACATAAGATCATGGGTTTGATCCCTAGCACACACGCACACTCGTACACACACGGTGGTAAAACTCATACATTTCGGCGTCTTAACCATTTTTCAGCATACAATTCAGTAGTGTTAAGAATATTCACAGGCCAGCCTAGGCTACATAGTGAGACCCCGTCTCTCTCTCTCTCTCTCTCTCTCTCTCTCTCTCTCTCTCTCTCTCTCTCTCTCTCTCTCACACACACACACACACACACACACACACACACACACACACACACGAATATCCGTATAACCTGTATGTATAATCCTAGCACTTTGGGAAGCTAATGCAGAGAAGATTTCAAGTTTGAACTTAGCTCGGGCAACTTAGCAAGACCCTGTCTCAAAATAAAAAGGACTGAGTATGTAGTCCTGGGCTTGATACCTAGCACCACAAACAACAGCAAAACAGCTGGGAGGAAGGAGAAAGTCAATGTGTAGGGACACACATGTATGGATAGAAATACTTAGATTGGAACTCGGAGGCCCAGGTACCCCAGTGTAGAGCCCCGATAACCCTGTGAACTTGCAAGCGTATGGTAAATACTTCTCAGGACTTTCCTGCTGCTCTCACTGTTGAGAATTCAACTATAGAACCTCATCAAACATCTAGGAATCCAAGCCACAGCTGTTTGCTTGTCAGGGTGAGCAGAGAACCTCAAGTCCATATTTATCCCCCTTAGAATTTATAGTCTGGCTGGAGAGATGAGACCAAGGTTCATGTGTGTTCCCTTCTTTCTTTGTGGAGTGGTTCGGCTTTTGAATCCTAAAACCAGAGACCCTAATACAGTTGCAAGGAGGCCATGGAGTCCAATGATCACGTCTGCTCCCACACTTAGATTTTCAATTTACATTTTGAGATAGGATTTCACTAAGTTGTCCAGTTTGGCCTTGAGCTTCAGATCCTCTTGTCTCAGCCTCCTGAATAGCTGGAATTGCAGGCAATCATCACTGAGTGCAGCTTGATTCTCAAATTTTGTTATAGTTTAATAGCCTTTTTTTTTTTTTTTTGAGCCAGGGTCTCAATATGTAGTTTGGGCTGGCCTTGAACTCACTGTGTAGCTCAGACTGGCCTCAACCTCACAGTGATCCTCCTGTCTCAGCCTCCCAAGTGCTGGGATTAGGTGCGTGCCAATTAAATGTCATGGTAAGTATGCGGGAAGGAGCAGGGAACAAAATGTCTGTGGCTGAGATGGTGAGGGGCTACATTTTAGTTTCTTGGATCTTCCAACTGGACTTCTTGGATGGAGCACAGCTAAGAGATCAATGATTTAGTCAGATCTTCTAAAACATAGTAAAGATAAATAAGTGAATCCTTCTAGGCCAAATGATTAGCTAGTAGAAGTTAGAGAGCAGACCCCTTGAATCCCATTTATACATATAATTTTCAACACATCAATTTATCTTTGAAATTTTTTCCAAGCTCGGCTTTTGGGATTCTTCTCTCATTTGTACTCTACCTTTTGACTGACCTTTTTCAGGCTTACTACTCATTTTCTTTTTAATTTAAGCTTTTGATTTGTGGTGCTGAAGATTGAACATAGGGCCCTATCCATACTATGCAAGTGTCCCACCATTAAGCTGCACTGTCAGCCTGCTGGGCCATTTCTTTTCTCCTCACCCCCCCAACTTAAAATGCCAACACTCTGCGTTGGAGTTGGGACCTTGACAGGTTTTCTTGTCTCACGCCATCTCTTTATTACTTTAACAACTATGTCCACATGTCAAATTTATTTTCCACTGTATGCATTTATGAAGAATTGGAGTTGAGTCTCCTAGTGATTAAAAAAAGAAAGTGTGTTTTCCCTGATAATAGCCTATAGTCTTACAAAGCAAGGACATAAGCATTCAGGAACTAACCGGAGAATGATCCCCAGATGGTGTAGGAATGGTTCCATCTATATAACACACAGTGTAGCTGTGAGCAGCTGTAAGAACAGGAATCAGAAGGAAGTGAGGGGTAACAAGGAAATTTTTCCTTGGGAGAGTGTATCAGTCAGTGCATACTAACGAAACAGATTTAGTACAAGATACACAAATATATATGAATTGCAAGATTGCCTTACAATGGCATCCACAGAGTCAGATGTGGGAGAGTGCCAAAGTCCTCCCTGTGCACTGGGGATCTGAAGGACCCAGTCAAAGGCCTGGAGCTCACTGTAGTGTTCTGCGTGAGTCTGTACCAGGAGACTGAAGGGTCTATGATGGAAAGTTGAGGGTCTGTGTGAAGAACAAATGATTGGTACTGGAGGTTAACAGATCTGCACCAGCAGCCAAGAGATGACATCCAAGATGGAGGTGAGGGTTGGAGGTCCTCCGAAGGAACAGAAGCAAGCCTTCCTTGTTTGTTTCCCTGTTATACTATTCTGGTGATAATCCTCCCCGGGGTGGATCTTTTACACCCAGAGCTGTGCTGAGCCAATTTAGTTGGGTGTTTGTTCCTCAGACTGACACAATCAACCCTCACAGAGAGCTTTCAGTGAGATGGTTAAGCAATACATGGCCCAAGGCTGGTGCTCATGCCCAGGACATAGAAGGGCATAAACAGAGGTTATTCCTCGCTCCTCACTTGACAAACACTTACTGAATACGTGCTATGTGTGTAGCACTGGTCAGGCCTTGAGAACATACTTGAGTCATACACATGTGATCTCTGTCCTCATGGAGCTTATACTATGGTGGGAAGACAAACATTAAATAGTTATGGTCATGTGATAAATAGCAAACACAAGAGTTATTGAACACAGTATCCATCTTGATCATTTTTGGCTATGAGTTCTAGATACCAAAAAGTGATGGCTTAAAGGAAATAGAAGTGCATTTTTCCCTCCTATAAAAGACCAGAGGTTGATTGTCAGGGGCTGGTGTGACAGTCATTCTTCACGAAGTCATCACAGCTTCAACTAATGGTCTAAAATGGCGGCTCTGATGGACGAACTCAGGAGTATTTCTTACTTGATGGGCCTGTCTGGAACCAGCCTTACCTACTAGTAACTTCTGTGGTGTTGGGCTTCCTCTTACTCATTCATCTCCTTCAGTAACAGCACTTCCTCTTCCTGGGAGGTGGTATAGTATTTCCCACATTTTCCTTAACTAGGTTGATTTCCACTTGTTTCAAACCAGAATGCCTACCTTGGGATTTATAGGACTGGGATTGAGTCTTCTGAGGAGGGGAAGTAGTGTTCTAGCTCCGGGGAAGACTTAAGGAGGACTCTGGCCTGGAACCAGGAATGGCCCCATCCTGATGGACTGAGGGCAAGTGGTGAGACACAGCTGCTTGTGTGAAAGGAAGAATGACTGCATGTGTCCATAGCTCTGGGCTCTGCTGCCCAGACCCTGGGACAGTAAAAGGGCCCCTGTTCAGGTTCCTTACCATGCTTTTCCCTGTGGACCAGTGCTGGGAGGCAAGCTGCCAGCCGTAGGCTAGGGAGGATGGGTAGCTTCATAGAAAGTTCTCGCTGACGGCAAGCAAAGGGGACCCAGAGAAAGCCCTTGCTGATCCCTTGCCAACGATACTCCTTTCCTGTCTCCCCCTTCAAGTCACTGGGTATGTCCTGGCTCTCAGCCCAGGGAGAGAAAATGGGTGAAATGTTTCCTAGAGCTACAGTGATCACAAAAGGGGCTCCATACTGTCAGGTGAATTTCAGGGAGATGACAGAGGAGTATTTCCAGCTCACTGATGATCCCAGTCAGTGTGCTGAGCGTTACCTATCATCCTTTTCCAGCGTCCTAGGAGGCGGGAGTTCATGGCTCATTTAAGAACTGAGAAATACCACACAAGAAGAAAAATAACAAGTTCAACTCTAGTTCATCTAGTTTCCCCCTCCACTCGAAGGCATATTAATATTCCTAAAATCTCATTTTTATCAAATTGCTTCCTTTCTTAGGACTTACAAAAGCTCTTTATGGCCTACTGGGTCATTTCCAAACCTCCCTGTGTAGTTTCTAAGGCCTTCCTTTATTTGCTGTAATCTCCTAGGAGCAGTGTTTGCTGCAGCCTGCTGCTCTCCTTCCTGTCTGTTAGCTGCCCTCTGCTGCCTCCTCCTCCTCCTCTCTCCTTGCTCCCACAGCCTCTTGATTCACTTCATTCCTCCCTCCTGTGAGTTCCTCTTTGTGCCCATTACAATTATTCTAACCTTCCAAGACCCAAGTAGGCTCATCCCTTCCCAGAACTTCTCCTCCTGCCATGAGTAAATGCTCCCCTTAAACAGAGGTCTCATTAATTAGTGATGGTCACTATTTATTCTGTTTACCACAGTCGCTAGATTAGAACTGAAGATGTCAGAGTTAGAGAAGACCGTGGGAATTTTTAGTATCATGTAATTACTTGAGGGCAGTGTTCAGTCAGCCCTGCTATCCTGTTTAAAAACCAGGCACTGTGATGTGTCAGGCAGACTGTGGGCAAAGGCTGGGGGCGCAATATCCATCTCTCACCACTAGATGGCACAATTGCAACAGTGCTACTTTCCACAGGCAGCCCAAGTGTTCTGAGAATTAGGGGAAAACTGATTCTCAGCCCGGGCTCCAAGGAAACTTCAGAACTCATTTATCTCTGTGTCTTCATAGAAATGGAGATTTTGTTTATTCTCAAACACTCACAGCAGTTAGTTATCTTGCTTCAGTACCTCCAAGAAAGTTCTGTAGTGAGGATCACAGAGAGGACACTGTTGCGAACATGTGGACTCTTGGCGTCTGGCCCAGTTTTGCTGGTAAGTCAGTGTTAGTTCCGAGTTACACAGTGAGGGATTTGATTAATGTCCCTTCCAGCTTTGATACTGATCATTAGAACTCATTGACTCCCACTGGCTATATTCAGGTTTAGTTCATTTGTTTCCTCTTAACCCTTATGGTGTATATGTATTTGGAACCTTAAGTGGTGGAAGTTATTAATTCAGAATAATTATTCAGTACACAGAGGTGGGTGCTCTGGGGGGATAAAATATAGAGTCGCCATGGTCTTCCTCTCCATCAGTTTATACTCCACTTGAGGAAATATGGTAAACATGTGAAAATTAAGCTACTTTTAAAAAAGACAGACTATGTCTAACAACCAAGGGACATTTGTGGGACTAGAGCTCCGGGATCCCACAGGAGGAGGGATGGTTAGGTCTGTGAGGAAGAGCTGTGGGATGCTTGGATGTAATATAGATGGACGAGAAGCCTGGGAAGAGGGTTTTAATCTGGAGACAACTTGTCTCCTTCTTTGCCAGTTATAGTCACATCCTTGACTTTTAGGATATGGGTAAAAAGAAACAAAGATGAAAAACAAGAATGAGGAGAAACACCGGCGAATGGAACCTGAGGCAAAGAGGGTGGAATAAACGTGAAGGGGGAGAGACGAGCCGCAGTTCTCCGTGGTACCAGCTCGGAGTGGGGAAGACAGGCTGGGAAAGCACTGGGCCTTCTTTCTTCGTAACCTTGTGGGCCTATAGAATCCAAGAACAGAAGGAACCTCAATTTAAATCTTTCCAAAACCTTATAAAACAATTGTCTGTGTTCTCTTGAATATCTGTCTTGGTATGGGACTTGCTACTTCCCAATGGCAGAACATTCTATTTGAGAAAAACTCTAAATATCACATTTTCCTGAGTAGGGGTCTGACACTGATGTCCCTGAGGTTTCTGTCTTCTCTTCTGGATTGTCTTCCAAAGTAAAGATCTAAGACCATTTCCTATGATAAAGACTGGTGTTTCCTTTTTTTCACAGCTTAGCGCACTAGAGCAGTTACCTGTTCTAGGGCAAGGTTCTTGAATCAATGTAATGTGGCCACTTGCTCTCAAATTTGTTTTATCTTGGGTTGCAATTCCCTGTAAACGTTGCGTTTTTATAATTTAAAGTCTGAAAATTAATCTCCTTACACAAAAGATGGAACTAAGTTTAGAATAGGGTTTGGGAAGTTCTGCTAATGTGAGATTGCCACCACAGAGTCTTCTGCCCTTTCTTTTCTGATTCTGAACATAAAGGCATATATATATATATATATATATATATATATATATATATATATATATTTTTTTTTTTTTTTTTTTTTGT